>JAQFXL010000736.1:0-17221 GCA_034693445.1 Edwardzetes edwardsi
AAAAAAATGTCCTTGTTGATTAGAAATTGCCATTGTGATAAGAAAATATGAGAAATATTCTAATAATGGAATTTTATTGACAATTACGTGAATTACTTGGTATTTAAATATTACACACGTTTTACACAATCGATTAGAAACTCTAAAACCTATAAAACGATAAGAAATACGAAAAAATACAGTAATTAATGAAAAAGTTAACAAAAAAAAAGATTAAATGTTTTGTCAAATGAAATGACAAAATCACTGAACAAACGAACAGTTCTTTGAAAACAATTCAAAATCAATTCAAAAGTAATACAAAATTTTCAGTTAAAAAAAACATTAAACAAAATTACAGTTAAATCTCGTTATTATCCTTCAATTTTTATCCTTCAACAGAACAGATTATAGAAGGATTTGACTGTAATTGAAACAAATATTTTACAAGGACCTTTATATTATCCACGTGTTGGTACAATGGGATTTTTTGTTTCGAATGGAAATATTTATGGTATTTTCTTTTCATACATGGGATGAAAACAATGGAAATTTATTACAGAAGAGTTGTGTAAAAGAGAGACTTATTTAACAATTGAATGATTTGTTTCCTCTTTGGGTTATGAAAAAACTGGAGTTCAAAGTGTTTAACAAAACGCCATTCAATCAGTACGTAATGAGTCAACAATTGGTAATACATCGCATGATCAAGAGATAAACTAGGTCAAACAATGAATAAACAGTGGAATTAAGTGAAAAACCACCCTTGATAATCGTTTCAAAATAACCAAGATATTGAAAGATGACCAAATACCAAGTCAAATTCAAGCTAATAGCTTGAATTTAACTTGGTATTTGGTCCTTGCTACTTGAATATTTCAATTTCTTGGTTATTTTAAAACGATTTTCAAAAGAATTTTCAACATGCACTAAACAACCTTGCAGTTTCTACATCTAATAAAAACCCATTGTTCCACATTACGTACTTATTGAACGACTCGAGACATATTACAGACACAGTTAAAAATCGATACAATTAGACAAATGGCTAAATGTCTCCGATAACTATCAAATGATTAATTAAATAATGAATTTAAATCTCATAAATAACCGCCAAAACCATATTTTACACAATATATTCATTAATAAGTTTTTTTTGTGTGAATACAGTCGAACCTCGTTTTTGACTGCAATAAAATTACAAAATGAAGAGTAAAATAATGAAAAAACAAATACTTTCTTATTGTTAAGTATTTTATTCTGTGTTTTAAAAGTTAATTAAATTATTAATAAATAAATTTTTCAAATAAAATGTGGTTTTGTTTTGATTTCTTTGCAATAAAATAAAATAAAGGAATGAATTGAGAAATAAATTAAACGTAAAATTCACTGAAAATTTCTTTTAAATATTAATTAATAAAAATAATAATCAAAATACTTATTAATAAATAAATAAATATTAAAAATAAAGAGTTATTAATAATTATCAGAAGACTATTGTTTTGTACGTTTGAGTCGCTTCTCAACCAAACAATTAACTAATAAAAACATCACTGAATATAATAATGTCTTTTTTTAGTCAACTCTTTCTCCAAGATATTTGAAATTAGAGTTAACAACGAAAACATGTTTTTCAATAAAATCGGAATTAATTCCTAGAAAAAAGTCATTTCAGTTATAATACAAATCTTGAATTTTCTGTACAAAAGTCGAGAAACTTACGGAAATCTCCCGAATGTTTCTCAACTAAATTTTCGCATAAATTAACCAAAACTTTGACCTAAAAGCACGAATTTCCTGATCTACTATGGATTTGACGTCGAATAGGCTATAAGTAGGCTAAAAATATCTACACATTCGCTAATCCATTACCATTAGAGCTTACTATTTAAGAAAATGAGTGGAAAGGGAGGGCAGGAAAGAGATGTTAATTTCTAAAACAATGGAATAATAATAATAAATACTTAAAACTCTATATAAATAACTAATTGAAAGAAAATTGAGTTTAGATTTGATTTCAAACACAAATCAAACGAAAGGACAGAGAATTGTATTCAATATTATTAAGAGATCTAAAAATTTCAGATTTTTTTCACCTTTTTATCTGAAAATCACTTGAATTTTGAGTTCAAAACCAAAACTGAAGACCTTTTGGGATAACCGACAGAACCGACCGATAAGTTGAGACCAAAACAACTCAAATAAAGAATAAAATCTCAATAAAAACCAATCAATAGATTGATGTAAAGCTCAGAATTAAAACTAAGGAACAGAATAAATGGAACCAATGGTTAGACAAACAGCACTTTTTGATGATATAAATGATTTTCATCACAAGAACTGGTCATTCCGTGGCTACTATTGATACTTATATTAAGACTATCATCAGTGGTATCACAACTCTTGAGTAGACAGTCGATGGATGTCTTAATTGCTTGCAGTTCTTCGGCTGAGACGACTGATGCGATGCTTATGGTGTTGTCTGTGCAGCCACTGCTGGTTAAGGATGTATTGCTCGCAGTGGTGAACGTATGGCCTACTGATGTGAGTACTGTGGGATCGCCAGTGGTTAAGGAACAGGTGTTTGTGGTGTTTTGCGGCGCTGTAGTCATGAGTTTCAATGAGTTTTGATTCGATATTTGGTTATTATTTATGATAACTAAGGTTTGAGTGCTTTTAACGGCGGCTGATATGTCGGCCAACACTGTGGCCGACGGCTGACCACTACCAGCACTGACCACAGCACCAGTAACTGTCTGTCCAGTGGACGGCTGTTCGTCGTCGGGTCTGTTCTTTCTATGGGTGCGTTTGTGGCGCAAGAAATTGAAATTCCTGTCCGACTGATAGGAGCAGCCGATGTGCTCGCATTTGAATATCTGGCGCCTTATTGGCGGCGGTCGGGGCCGCGCAGGTCGGGTGCGGTCACGGGCTCTGGCCTTTGGTTTACTAGCTTTCATGCTATCACTGGTCTTATCGTTAAGCGCCTGGTCTTTGGCCAACAGTTCCAGTCTTTTGTTCAAATCTATGGAAAATTGTCGCTCTTTTTCGCTCAAAAGTATTTCCTCTGAAAAGAGTGACACAAATATTAGATTTGGAGGAAAGTCATCAGTAAAACCCAGAGCACAGGTATATGTGCTGTGCTTTGAGGCCCTCTCTATCACCCATTGATTTAATGACTCAATAGAATTGCTAATTAATAACTTGTTTTTCTATCGAAGAAGAATGACCTCGATTTTTGGCAATGGTTCAAGGTTAATCGCTAATTTGGATCTACCCTGGTGATCTTCTGCAGAGGTATAAGGTTATTAATAAAAAGTGGGCGTGTCCTTAGAGGTGTAAGGGCTAATAACACTGATTTAAGCACTTATTAATGGGATCAAGGTCATTCACAAAGATTAGCTAGTAAAGAGCCTTGGTTATGTACACCTTGACCTGATAACTACCCCCTTGCCCATCAATAAAGGGTTAAAATTGAATTTCAACGAAAAATAAGCTTAAAATTGCCCTCAATTTTGCCAAAAAAGCTAAAATAGAAGACAATTGAAACCAGAGATCAGTTGACTGAAGGAAAACTCACTTTTAATGCAGTCATTACCGAAAGTCTTGGTCTTCGGTACGAATCGTTTAATCGGTAAAATACGAATGTTTTCGAACGAGTCTTCGGCCGACACTTCGTCGTCGGTGTCTTCCGTTGTGTCCACACCTCTGCCCACTCTCTGTCTTATGACATATCCGTCGACATTGAGTACAATGTCTTCGGTGTCGTCGACAGCACTGGAACTGCGGCTCAGCGACAGACTGTTGTTGTCATCGAACGCCGGTTTCAGCCGTTTATTCTTCTGCTTAGTCTTCGGCCTCGGATTAAACGAGTGGTCGTCTGCTGTCGACCAGAATATATGGTCGAACGCGGCGGTGATTGTGGTCTTAGCCGCGGACTGAACAGGACTTCCATTACTGTTGTCCTCAACACTGGAATTACTGATAATTATGTTATTATTCTTCGGATAATTTAGATCGAAATCAATGTCCAAATCGAGTAAAGACTTTGATGATAGACACCAGTTGTTGTCGAACGGGTCGGCCATACCGTCGGCACTCAATTGACGGCCACTTTTCTTAAGATAACTACTGTCCAGACCTACCAACTGATGGTATCTGTGCTGCCATTGTTTGAGATATAGTTCCGATTCGGACTCAAGCCATCGGACCTCCACTTTCTTAGGCCGGACTACTGGCGCGGCCACACCAGAAGTCGGCGTTCCCTTAGCCGTTGAGGACATGGCGTTCATTGACATCAATGGCGATACACAAAGACAATAGTGAGACGAAAACAAAAATTTAGGGATATTTTTGACACAAAATTTCCCACAAATTCACTGATTATTTGAAAAACTAGTCTTTAGTTTGAAATAAATATTAATTGAAATTAAAATTAAAATAATTTTCAAATCAATTGACGTTTGAATTGATTTTTGGTTTTATTTGTTTACAAAATGTTTAGAAATAAATATTAAATTAAATAATAATTTTGTTGTTTTAATAAATAAAAGGATTTGTCTGTAGAATAGTTATTGAACTAAATTTAACTAAATATTTATTAATTATTAACTATTATTAAAACATTTTGTCGTTTATTTTAATTATTAATTTGGTTCAAAAAATACCCAAAATATAGACAAACAGCTGTCAAATAGTAGGCGTCACGTGATTTGTGACCGAAGTCTATCCGCTGCTCCCATTGGCTATAAATGGGAAGCGGAGAAACTGTTCACAAACAACATTACATATTCTGAATGGGTGGCGGTACAAGATTATTTCAATATTTAGTTAATTATCTTGATTAATTTGAACAATTTTCTGTAAAAGACTTTAGAATATTAAATAACTAGATAGTTTTCATCATTTATTATTCAAAATTGAGCAGGTTTCATGTGTGTTGAAAGAATTTTGACTATTTTAAATATGCAGGCTCAACAAAACATGGGATTTCTGGTAACTATGTCTATGAACCAGCAATTATTAGTTAATTTGTGCTATCCGCAAATGTCAAATTTGCTAAATTTTCGAGACTAACTAGATTAATTATATTTATTATTCAATTCTGCTCATTAGAATACAAATGGAATGGCCTCAATCGTCCTGGCTCATTTAATTATGTCTCATAAGTTTAACACTGGCTATTTATTCCTGGTTTATTTTAAGACAAAGACGAGTTCAATGACATCATGATTCATAGCCACGTCAAACAAAAAGGCGCTTAAATTTGAATTTGACATTTAACTCGGTTAAATGAATTTGTGCAATTTTTGCTTGTTAATGCCAATATTCACGTGTAAAGATCAATAAAATTAGCAAGGTCAACTAGGAAAACAAACAGAATAGGCGTTTGACACCACTTTTCACTATTATTATGAAACAATTACTTTAAATCTCTTTAAAGGAAGTATTCAATGTAATGAACTTGATCATTGATATTGATATTCAATCAAACAGCCTATCTTTCTTAATGAGCTTGATAATTGAATTTCAAATCAAGTTATAGATTAATTCAAGTTTAAACCTTGAAAATATTAGGAGAACACGTTATTGCATTGGAATGACTAATTATCTAGGTCACGCATGACTAATACAGACCCTCCAGTATTTCCCTTTAGCTAACCCTGTTTATGAATGATTTTGTTCGATTGCATCTTGCATAATTCATTGGGAAATCACCTAAAATGAAATGTTGAAAGCTGAAAATAATTTCAGCTATTATCTCAGCTAGGCAAATGCCGAAATAGCTAAATGACTGTTTCATAAAGGTAATTAATCATAATTAAGTTTGATAGATTGATTATAGAGTTATCATGTTCAAATTTCCTGTTATATGCTTTTCAATAGAAATGTTTTGTTTGTTTTTTATTGATTCGCCTAATAATTGAGAAATGATTGTTCATTTTTATCTCGATAATTGTCACTAAGATTAAGGTTAATTTTCTTTACTATTGTTTGTCTCAACAATTGTCTGATGCCATCAAAAAACAATTACTGTTTTGCGCACAGAATATGACATTTTTATGGCTTTCCATTAGTTTTCATAGTCTTCTAAAACTGCATTGAATTTAATGTCAATATCGAGGAAATAATGGAATAGTTTTTGAAGTTTTCGAGCTATTGATTGATCTTTGTATCTTGCTGAAATTGTGAGTTTTTAAATTCTTACTTTCTAATTTAATCTTGGTATTAGACAAAAAAATCAGCATATTAGTAACCAAGGTGAATAATTTGAAAACTTTGCAATATAATTATTAACTTATTAATAAAAATAACAGTTTCAAAAACCTTTGGATTAGATTTGAGATTGAAAAGTGCTCTTGTTCATAATATATTCTGAATATTATTCATGATCTATGTTAAGATTGTTGATTTGTTCAAAAGATATCTTGATAAAATTATTGATATATTTGTACTTATTTTGTTTTATAATATTTCTTCCACTTTATTGATCTTCTGTTTGATTTCTAACTTGATAGTTTAGCATTTTACAAGCAGCTAGCTTATATTTTCAGTTTCAGGGTATATTTCGTTTGATTCTAGCAAAATAGTAGCCAAATGATAGACCAAGAAAGTTTTTTAAAAGTTTGTATTATTAATATTAATTCAAAAATAAAAGTTACAACTTAAAAGTTCATTAAATTTGAATCTTGCGAGAATTTGCATCTTAAAATTTGCAAGATTCTTAAAAAAATTACAGCTTTGAAAATAAGTCAAATAATAATAATAATCCTGTAAATATGATACAGAATAAAAAACAACTAGATCAACTTCACCATCTTAATAAAGATTAAAACTGCTTTTAATGATCAATTATGATGACCAGAACAAAAGTTCACTTTTACCTTGGGGTCTTTTTTGGGGCCACAAACTGGTTTAGAGCAATTCACCATTTGTTTACATTTTTGTACAGTCGCTAAAGCGTACCTTTGACCCTTTCCAGAATAATTTCAACTAAATTAATGCGCATCTGTCGCACTAATTTGGTCAAACTGTTTTCGGGGAAGTGTTGAGAGCACTCTTTAGCCACTGTAATAAAAAAGTTACAGCTTTTAAAATGATTCGAAGAATGATAGCCTCTATTAACTGACTAATACCTGATTTGTGGTATTTTTTGTTAAAATTTCCTCTAATCTCATTAAAGTTTGTTTTTGATGAGCTCTTGTTTAAACAAAAATTATTTGTTCATAAATGTTCTTATATATTAAACTGATCAAGATAACACTCAGTGGTGCAGTCTTTCTCTCCTGGTACAAAAGATTGAAAATTTGAATATAATTTATTTGTTTCTGAAATAGATTTACAGCTTTTGTTTTCAATTGTAATTTGAAACAATGGCCTCAATTCGGTCGGCAATAATTGCCTTGTTCATGTTATGTGTGCGAGTTATTGTTCAAACCTACACATATGCAGCTCTACCACTTTATCACCTTGCTCAAAATCCTGGTAAAAAACTCAAATTATCGCGAACCATAAGATCAAAACAATTGGATCCTATTGATCCATACTCACCCTGGGTGAGAACAGGGCCCACACCATACCATGTATTGGCCACTTGTCGATCACTACCCGAATGCTTCAATCAAATGAAACAACTTTACCCTTTAGACCGTCCAGTCATCGGTTACCGAACTATACTCGAGGAAAATCTAGTTTTGGACCCAAAGGGACAGCCGCTCAGAATGGACGGGAAAGTTGTGCGCAAACTTAAGCTGAGTGACTACCGTTGGCTCACATACGGACAAGTGATGGACAAGAGTCAGGACATCGCTAAAGGACTGGTACTGAATGGTTTCCAAAAGTTTCAAAAATGTGTTGTCTTCTGTGATACCTGTGCCGAGAACTTGATCTTCACTATTTCTACCCAGTTCATTGGTGTACTATCAGTGGGTGTCTTTTCAAACCTGGGCGATGAGGGTATAGCCCACGCCATCAATGAGACCGAATCAGATTACATCTTCACTTCATATGACTTATTACCAAAAGTGTTGTGTCTTTTGTCTCGTTGTCCGTCAGTGAAGACTATTATATACATTGAGTCCACAATACAGTCCACTCTCGGTTTGACTAACAACAACAACAACAACAACTGTGATGTGCCAGAAGGGGTCAAAGTTATACCACTGTCTAAAGTGGAAAGTGATGGCTCCACAGCAAGCAGAGAATTGCTTCTAGATCCTTTTGATAATGAAGATGTAACTAATCAAGATTATTTTATTTCACAATTATTAAGAGAATTTTTCTTTCACAGATTGCAATAATTGGTTATACAAGCGGTACGAATGGACAGCCCAAAGGTGTCTATGTGACCCTGGCTCAAATTAGAGAGGCAGCTCTCGCACTACTACCTGCAACAGAAAAGTTTATGGCAAACCCGGAGCGCCATATCTATGTGGCATACCTACCACAGGCTCACGTCTTGGAGGCCTCTATTGAATTGATAGCTTTTATAGGCGGCGCCCGAATAGGGTTTGCAAACCCACAGACATTGAACGAGTCGGCGCCCGGTTTGGCCGATGGTGTGGTCTGTGATCTGAAGCTCTTGAGGCCAACTATTATGACTTGTGTTCCACTGGTTTTGGACAGAATGAGGAAAGAAATGTATTTAAAGCTATCGAAGAGAACTCCAGTCTCTACTCATTTGTTTAACTATTTGATTGGCTATAAGATCTCGTGGACACAAAAAGGTGAGATCAGAATAAACTGATTACAATATTTTCAAATACAAGTGATTAAGAACATGCAAGCACTTATTTTATTAGCTAAATGATTATATTCAAGCAGAAAAAAATTATCATAGCGTTGAAAACCTTGAAAACTATACCATTAAGTTATCCAGTGAAAAATTTAAACTCAGTTCAAAAATACAGTTTTGACCAGGCCGTTATTCAATTGCAGGATACTTATCTTGGATAACAGTATTTGACTCCTCGGTTTTAAAATTAAAAATTACCTGGTTAAATATGAGAAGTTGATTGATCATGATGATTTTCTTTATCCAGGATATAACTGTCCGATAGTGAACTTCCTCTTGTGCTCAAAAGTCAAGGAACAGTTTGGTGGTAGACTGGAACAGATGATAGTGGGCGGCGCCCCTCTATCGCCACAATTACAGGCACTGATTAAAGGAGCACTTAATGTGAGAATGATTCAGGGATATGGCGCTACCGAACTATCCGGTGCTGTGCTGGCAATGGATGACAATGACATGTCTTACGGGAGATGTGGCGCTCCCTTATCAGGAATACAAATCAGACTCGAAGACTGGGTGGATGGCGGGTACACAGCTAGAGATATGCCCAATCCTAGAGGAGAGCTTATTGTCGGGGGTTTGGGTGTATCGAAAGGATATTATAATAACACAGAGTTAACAGAAAACTCATATATTATCGATGATAACGGTATGCGATGGTTCAGAACCGGTGATATCGCAGAAGTCTTTGCTGACGGAACATTTGCCATAATTGACAGGAAAAAGGACCTTGTTAAACTTGCCAATGGCGAATATTTTTCACTGGGAAAGGTAATGTTGAATATTCGAATTTACCATGATGACAATCTGTTCTCTGATGATATTCTCTAGATTGAGGCCTGTCTTAAAAATTGCAAATATGTGGACAATATCTGTGTTTTCGGTAATGACAACCACTTGACAGCACTGGTTGTACCCAACAGACGGTCTTTGGAACAGTTGGCAAAACAATTGCGTTTGAATAGAGAGCTGACATTTTGTGAGCTCTGCACTGACCCGGAAGCTATTGAAATGGTATTCACCGCTATTATAGAGACGGGTATTGAAAACAAATTGAATCGAAGGGAACTTCCACTCAAAATCAGTTTATGCAAAGAGGAGTGGACTCCTGATAATGGGCTGTTGACCGCAGCCTTGAAACTGAAGAGACCCTGGATTACGACTAAATATAAGTTTACCATCGATAGGATGTTTGGTTTAGTTTAAATAGTTAATCAGTAGATTATCTTGATCAAAAATATTGAAATAATCAAGGATCAATATAATTTTTGTTATCTAGCAAAATATTAGATTTTTGCATTGATTGGAAAATATTTCAAAACTAAAGTTATCTAATTTAGAAAAATAACAGTTTTTAAAAGTACACATTTTCGAGAAAAATTTTCCAATCAGCATGATCTATTGAACGAATCATATAAGCTTTCACATGAAACCAAAATTAATCGAAATTTTAAATTAGCAAGCAATTATTTTAAATTGAATTGATTAAAAACAATTTAAAAGTTACAGAATAAAACTATTCAAGCTGATATTGCTGTTCAATTTATAAAATCACATTTAATTCATATATTATATCATAAAATATTTTCTAATACACAGTTTATAAGTTCAAAATGAATTAAGTTTGACTGATACAGTCGTTGAAGAGTGCGTTCGGCACTTTCAGAATGACTTATGAGAGAAATCTCTTGACTGAAAGTTTAGAGTTTGAGATTAATTAACATTAGAGCCTCATATTAGCATCCAGTTACTCCAAAATCTGTCTCTGAATGAAAAAATTTCTTATTGAGTGGGCTTTTAATGAGGAATCTGACGGTATAATCAAAATCTACAAATTTTTACATAAAAATGTATTGCATTTCCAGTGCTTAACAGAACATTTTGTGTAATTTACAGTTTATTTGAAAATAATTTCTTCAAATAGAAAACAGGACTTTTCTACGTCCAGTCCTTGCCCTGCACTGGACACTGTCTGCTAACTAGTAAAACTGGACAATCCAGTCCAAAACTGGACGTCTGGCAGCTCCACTCCGGCAACTCCTAAAGTCGATTTGTCTCTTAATCGCTGATTTAATAATTACTTTCTTTCAATAAAATATTTGTATTTTATATTTAAATAATGTTTGCAATGATTTGCAAACAATTTGTGACACTTTTTATAACATTATTCCGTTTGTAATAAACATTCAGTTATTGAATAAAACAGAATTCAAATATCAATTAAGGGTTTAAAACATTGAATTAAAGGTTTTTGTAATAAAATTGATTATCAGTTGATATCAACGACAGATAAATTAGATGCTCTTGTAGAGATTGATGAGGAAGTGTGTACAATATATGAATGGTGTCTGTGCTGGTTAACTCTTCGTTTAACTATTCTATTTCGGCAAACTCTAGATCTGACTAGATCATTTGTTGGAGAGCATAATGAGAAGAACTGACCTGTAGTGGTGAGCTCTGAATTTTCGCTCCGAAATATACTATCCCTTGGTACTAAAACATTGCGAGCAACGGGTGATTCTGTAATGGGATGTACTCTTCCTCCTCTCCAACACTTGAGTCGTGACATATTTATATTGATGTCAAACCTGTTGAGAATTTTCCAGATCCTATCCATTGAAAAACCAAACATAAAACCCAAGACAGCTGTCAGTTGACTGATATAATCCTCGAATGGAAATAAAAGCACTTCGTTCTCAACATCACTGGGCTCTAGAAAGGGTCTGAACCCAATCTTTGTTTAATTATCCTGATACATTCCCTGCCTAGAT
This sequence comes from Edwardzetes edwardsi, assembly GCA_034693445.1. Lineage (NCBI taxonomy): Eukaryota > Metazoa > Arthropoda > Arachnida > Sarcoptiformes > Ceratozetidae > Edwardzetes > Edwardzetes edwardsi. The sequence continues at coordinate 11,539 of JAQFXL010000736.1, forward strand.
AACTGTGAGGTAAAGGATCTAGTCTGACAGTCAATTTCTTTGCATTGATGCCTGCACATCCTTCTAAATCTGTCCTTTTCACTGCAATGCAATTCGTCCGAACTATTTGAAAATTTTGAAGAATTAAACTTGTTTGCTTCTTCACCCTTCATTATTTGAATATGTCGGGGTAAAACATTGCATTGTTTAAAAATCTCATTTAAATAACATATTCGGATACAATCGTATCTGGACATAAATTGTGTTTGAGACTTATAATCAAGGCAAATACTTGAAACCTTCAATTTTTTAGCCGTTTTATAATTATATGAATAAATATAATAATTATTCGCTTTCACTAAGTTTGGTGTTTGATATCCAAATCCAGGTCCAAGTTCAGGATCACCAATGAAGAAATAATAGTTCAAATTCTCTTTCAAAATCATAACGAAAATGTAGTCGATATCTATTGTTCGAAGTTCTGAGCCTGCTAATTAAAGTTATTTTCCAACATAAGAAATCAACTAATTAGACATTTGATCAAGATGGTCAAATTAATTTATTGAAAATGAGTGCACTTACTATTTTGAGGGTTCAGAGTAAAACAATTCCATTGTCGAGAGAAAAGTGACCTTACTTCTTCTTTTATTGTTCTGGTTAGATTTTTGACGATGTTTTCAAAATTGGAAACGTAAACATCGGTTATCAAATGTGCGTCATTTGGTGATATAATCTTATCTTGCAGGTTTGTATCATTTTGAGAATAGCAGAAACTCAATGCGGGCAATATCTTCTCGGATTCATAGTACGGAAATGGCCTAGATGTTGTGGTTGAAAAAGAGAGGTATTTGTTGGTCAGTATAACAATCAAATAAACGGTGAAAACAAATCTTAGCAGAAAAAAGATTGCTTTGAAAATAAACATTTTTCAGTGTCGAGGAAATTATTTATTCGAAGAAACAATTCCTAACTGAACCCAATTCTGTGCAAACTCTTTGTGACAATATTTTAGTACAAATATTTTGATATCTGTTGCCTGAATTGCAGTATAAAAACCCATAATTGATATTTCAGTTCTGTTTTCTTCAATAACTGAATGTTTATTACAAATGGAATAATGAAATAAAAAGTAATCATCAAATCAGTGGTTGAGAGACAGATCGACTCCAAAAGGGGATTCATAAGGTGTATGAAAATTTTCGAGCGAATGGTGATCTAACATTTGAAAATCAAGTCTCGAAACAGCATAAACCGTCCAGTTTTGGGCTAAATCTCATTAAATTAAGTTATGCTGAATTCTCAGTTCCAAGAGGTCGGGGTTTATGTCCAGACCCCCTATTAAACCTTTTATTTATAATGTTTTTTTATAATGACTTTCTTTTAATAAAATTTTTGTATTTAATATTCAAATAATGTTTGCAATGATTTGCAACCAATTTGTGACACTTTTTATTACATTATTCCGTTTGTAATAAACATTCAGTTATTGAATAAAACAGAATTCAAATATCAATTAAGGGTTTTATTAATGACGGAAAGCTCATCGGCTGTGAGTCCTGTTTATTAGTACAGTAGTATTGAAAGGAATTATTTTTGTCTAAATTTATATGTTATAACTTTCTTCGTGATCTAATTGTATCGGCAAGATACGGCAAAAATGGGCAAGATAAAACAAACAACAACATTAATATTCGAAAAATGATTTAAAAACTGTACGCTTATGCTCATTTTAAAAGTAATAATATCACATAATGATTTGTTGACCAAGTTGATCTTTTTGAATATTGTGATCTAACAAAGAAAAAAGCCTTATGTTTTGTTACAGCTTTTATTAAATTTCAATTCAATATTTAGCCAAGTTCATTTATAAAATTATTGATTTCAACTTAAATAAGAATAATACAGTCGCTAAAGTGTGCCTTGAGTACTTTCCAGAATAACTCAAACTGAATTATTCTGCGCATTAATTTGGTTGAAGTTGATCTGGAAATTGTCAAGCGCATTCTTTAGCCACTGTGACTTAAGCATAGTTGAAATAACCTGGCAATTATAGCTCTGATGAAAATATCAAACTTTATTTGCAATTTGCAAAACTATCGTTGACTGCCTTTCCATCCGTACACTTGAGATTCAGGAGTTGCTCCAAATTTTTTGGGTCCTTTTTGACCCAGGCATTCTTGCACTCATTGCAATCAATCGCCTGTCCTATCATTTCGATCTTGTTCAATTCATTCTCTTTGAGAAAGGGTAGAAAAATCCTTTCTTCTAAAACAGGCATTTGTTTGGCGTAGACTTCGGATGAGTAGCGTTCACCAGAAAAGTCTAGAGTTGTAGGCCGTCCCGTCTGAGTGAACGGCTGTTCGCTAAAGACAGTCCACTTCTGGTTGTTATACAAACAGATATCTAACGGCGTTTCAGATTTGCCGAAAACAAAGACATCTTTCGGTACTTCCGTTATGGAAGTGTTGGTGATATGGATATCAATCAAACCATTGAGTGTTGAAAAGGCATTTGCGTTGATTTTTTCAATGCTCTTGCCACTTATCCAGAGCCAAACCAGTGAATCATGGTCTCTAAAGGTGTACCCAGAAATTTCTTTTAGACCTAGATTAAAATATATTAGGAATTAAACCTTGATTAGATTTTAAAATTAAATCCATCTGTTTGCTTATATTATATGAATTGTATGTATTGTTATGAATATTGAACTATCTTGAACATGATGAAAAAGATATTAACTATGATAATATTAATTTTGTAAACTATTGTTCTATTGTTTTTTTGCATGTATATAAAGCCCATCCTACAAATGCCACTTTGTCATTTCTTGATAGAAGCATCATTCAATATGACATGTAATCAAAGTATCAAGATCATTAACGTGTAATCAAATTTTAAAAAGTGATCTTGGTAATTCCACCATAATTGTTATATGAGAAAAAAAGTATCGAACTAAAAATATTCTAAATTTAGTTTACAGTTTGACTAAAAGATAGGTTGAATCAAAATAACAAGGAAGAATTATAAGTGCTTCAAGTCAAAACTCACCAATATTGCCAATGTTAATTGCGTCAAGCTTTTTGAACTTGTTCAAAATTTGTGTGGGTGACTCATACAGAGGACTGTTGATAAATAGGAAGCGCTCTAACAACTGATCCGTGCCTTTGAATGCATTTGAATGGATTTTCTTCAGATTTACGGCATTTTGAATACGAATTTCTCTGAAATAAATGTCATCGAAGCAGTTCTCTGTGATCTCCTCGACGGCAGAGTTGCTCAGAATAAACATCTCGTAATCCTTTTTGTCATCTGTTAGCTTCTTGGCCAATTTGGCGAATATTTCACAGAAGTTGATCAGCTCATCGCCATCGCAATTGATTTGCTTGTCATCCTTGCATGAGCATGGTGCTAACATGGAGTCGTCTGGACATTCGCAATACACCTGGGTGATTGCTTTCACCAGGAATAAGAGAGTGTAGTAAATAAAGTGTGATTCCTGAATCAATTTTCAAAATGAGAAAGGTGTTCATGAAAATTATTTTAAATTTTATATTACCTTGTCTTTTTTCAGTTTCATGGTATATTTCGTTTGATTCTAGCAAAATAGTATCCAAATGACGGGATAAATTACTTTCTCAAAATTTGTATCATTGATATTAATTCAAAAGTAAAAGTTACCAATTAAAAGTTCATTAATCTTGCGCGAATTTGTATTCTTAAAAATTGCAAGATTCTTAAAAAAAATAAAGTTTTAAAAATAAGTCAAATAATAATAATAATTTTGTAAATATGATACAGAATAAAGAACAACTAGATCAACTTCACCATCTTAATAAAGATGAAAACTGCTTTCAATGATCAATTATGATGACCAGAACAAATGTTCACTCTTACCTTGAGTGGTTTATCGGGCCACAAATTGGTTCGAGGCAATTCATCATTTGATTACATTTTTGTACAGTCGCTTAAGTGTACCTTCGACATTTTCCAGAATAATTTCAACCAAATTAATGCACATCTGTCGCACTAATTTTGTCAAAATTGTTTTCGAGAAGGGTGTCGAAAGCACTCTTTAGCCACTGTAATAAAAAATAACAGCTTTTAAAATGATTAAGAGAATGATAGCCTCGATTAAGCAACTAATACATGATTTGTGGTATTTTTTTGAAAAATTTCCTCTAATCTCATTAGAGTTTGTTTTTGATGAGCTCTTGTTTAAACAAAAGTTGTTTGTTTCTAAATGTTTTCAAATATTAAAATGATCAAGATATCACTCAGAGATGCAGTCTTTCTCTCCTCATACAAAAGATTGAAAATTAGAATATAATTTACTGATTTTTATAATAAATTTACAGCTTTTGTTTTCAAGTGTAATTTGAAACAATGGCCTCAATTCGGTCGGCAATAATTGCCTTGTTCATGTTATGTGTGCGCATTATTGTTCAAACCTACACAAATGCAACTCTACCACTTTATCACCTTGCTCAAAATCCTGGTAAAAAGCTCAAATTATCGAGAACCATAAAATCGAAACAACTGGATCCTATTAATCCATACTCACCCTGGGTGAGAACGGGGCCCACACCATACCATGTATTGGCCACTTGTCGATCATTACCCGAATGCTCAATCAAATGAAACAACTCTACCCTTTGGACCGTCCAGTCATCGGTTACCGAACAATACTCGAGGAAAATCTAGTTTTGGACCCAAAGGGACAGCCGCTCAGAATGGACGGGAAAGTTGTGCGCAAACTTAAGCTGAGTGACTACCGTTGGCTTACATACGGACAGGTGATGGACAAGAGTCAGGACATCGCTAAATAAAATTGAAATAATCATGGATCAATGTAATTTTTCTTATCAAGCAAAATATAAGATTTTTGCATTGACGAAATAAAATATCTCGACCTGAGTCCTGAATACCAATTATCAATTAGATTGGAAAATATTCAAAAGCAAAAGTTATTTAATTTAGAAAAATAACAGTTTTTAAAAGTACACATTTTCGAGAAAAATTTTCCAATCAGCATGATCTATTGAACGAATCATATAAGCTTTCACATGAAACCAAAATTAATCGTAATATTAAATTAGCTAGCAATTATTTTAAATTGAATTGATTAAATACAATTTAAAAGTTACAAAATAAAATTATCCAAACTAATATATTGCTGGTCAATTCAAATATCATAAAATATTTTCTAATATACAGTTTATAAGTTCAAAATGAATTGCGTTCGACACTTTTCAGAATAACTTCAACAAAATCAGTTCTTAACCAAACATGTAAGCCTTCGTACAAATCAAATGCTTCTATTGTTTACAAACAATCACCGCAAATAGTTACAGTCGACTGCCATTATAACAAACACAATTGGTTTGAAGAATCTGTTCATAATAGAGGAATTTTTGTTATAGAGGACTAGTTTTTACATTAACGTCTATTGAAGTGGATTATAGAAGTTGTTTGTTATATAGGGTGTTAGTTATAATGGCAGTCGACTGTATTACTTATTACTATAGCTACCATTGGATTCCCATGTTCAGAGCTTGAATTTACTAGCACTAAGTGCTAGCACTAGGTAGACGTTTTCAATGAGCTCAATGAGCATGTACAAAAACTATTTTAAATACAACATAACGAGTTAAGATGTGAAGGAAACAAAAACATTGAAATTCAATTTTATTAAGAAATTAAGTAA
>JAQFXL010000737.1:0-17206 GCA_034693445.1 Edwardzetes edwardsi
TAATTTTTGAAAAATAATTAATGGATTCATTTCTTCGCTAACATTGTTATTACGTATTCAGACATTGGTGTTATAGCTATTAACTTAGTAGTTTTTCTCCTAATTTATGAACAAGTAGAATAAGACACCAACCGATTACGTAAAGTCATTTCAATCATTAAATGATAAATTATTATAACATTTCATAACTTTCTCCACTTCTTTTGAGTTGTGATTAAGATTTCAATTTTTTTTGCTGTTTTTTAATTCGCATTTCTTCGCAAACAATATTGAATTGAAATTCAACTATCAATAATCAAATTGGGTGTGGACTCAATGCTAAAGGACTGAATCACTTTTATGCTGTGCCAGAGAACTATTTGCTTTGACTCTAATTTCATTGAAATTTATGTGAAGCGAAAAGAAAAACAACAGAATCTTATATTTGATTTACAGTTGATTTCATAATAGATTTATTCGTTGGCTTTCAGTATAAGTGAATGAATACTAATTTAACTTTCATTTGTCGTAAATAAGAAAAAGAGTTTATAAATAAAACTTTCTTTTGTTTTCTCAAAAGAAGAAAAACGATTGAATTTCACGAGACATTTATCAGTAGAGAGGAGTGGACTCCAAGTCAGAGAATAAATGACTTACTTTTAATTTCTCACATAATTTGTTTTTATGGCAAATATATGCACAGCACAGCATTTAACCCATTAAAACCAAACTCTAATTAAATTCATTTATATATATCAAGTAATTAATTTTGATTTTTTGACCGACAATTAATGGAATGCGGAGGACATACCTAGACTGCATGGGTTGCAAATTATAGAGCGGACCAAATTGATGCAGGTTTGGTTGTAGGCTTGGAAGAGGAAGTCATCCTGTCTTAATGGCTCAATTGCAATACATTCGGGATGTCTGGCTCGAGAACCAGGACAACACTCGATTTCACCGGGAAATTGTGGGGTACGGGCCACGTCGTGGACAATAAACTGTCCGAAAGCCATAACCATTGACGTGAGCTTATTGTCAGCGATAGGAATGTCGGGTAACAGTTGATTGGAAATGGCTCTGGGATTTGGCAGATCTGTACCGTCAACGGAAACTCTGGGCACTTCAATACCATCAGCGTAATCAGGTGGCAACAGCCTTCTATGACATGAATTAGTCCGTCCCCAATTTGGATTACGCAAATTGTTGCATGTACCATCAATTGACCGGTATTTTGACTCTGGGTCGCAAGGAACCATTACAGAACTGCTGCAGTCATTATTCATATATCTCTGGAGCAACACTTTTTGGATATCAATTTTGGGTAAGAGTGCGGACGCGTCGTATTTACTGATGCATTTCCTAATAGGGTTGACGACAAATTAGAGACAAATTTAATTTAATTAGACATTTATGAGTAAAATCACTTAATTATCTTATGATAGGCTCGAAATTAATTGCATTTTTCGCTTAATGTCTATAATAATAATTTGAGACTTAAATTGTTTTAAATGAAAATATTCATCAAAATTTAGTTTTGATTCAAAGCGAACCAATTTGTCGGCACATTATCTCATTCATAACTTGTATAACTTGATTAATGACAAGAGCATTAAAAGACTTTACTCTAATTGCAACCGACTTTACTAAACAAGAGTTAAAATTAAATTAATCGTAAATTATTTCAATTGTTATTTTGCTATCATTATTACCACCAGTTTTTCAAAATATTGTCTAACAGTATATTAAAAGTATAATTGTCTCTCATTTTTCATTCAAATTAATTTTAATTTTGAACCCAAACAACATTCACTTTCTAATCAGATGCCAGTGTCAGTGTGAAGGAAGTCCATGACTTTCCTTGACCACAAAATTTTTTGTTCAAAACCATTAATGCATTTCAATTGTGTTTTCGTTCAAAAGATAATATGGTTTTTTATATTGTGTTTTCAAATTATTCATTTTTTTTCGTTGCACTCAAGTGTTAACACAATTTTAATATTGAATTAAAACTAATATCTATTTCATTCGCCGACGAAAAGTGGAGAATAAAGAGGAAAAATATTAACATAAGCCTAAAGTTGATTACTTTAATACGGGGTAATAATCTTGTGATACGCATTACACAATACCCTTGGTATAATCAGATGCATGACATCATGTTTGCTCTTTATTCAAATCAGTTCTGACTTTTTAAGATCATCTGTGAATTGAAGGCAAAAAGCAAAACCATTATTGTTTTCATTATCTAAAAAACATTGCATTGTTTATAAATTTTTGTTTCTTTCCGGCATAAGTCAAAAGTCATAAAGTCTTTGGGAAAAGAGTAATGAAGAAAACATTTGCATATATTTAATGCGAATTTTCAACTCTTAATGTTGACAACCGTTGAAATGAATTTGGTTTATGTCTGGGAGAGAAAGAGAGAGAGAAAGTTGTGTCTTAACAATGAGTTGAATAATGAATTTCCAGATCTCATGGTTTGTTTGGTTTTTATGTTTCGCACAACTATTTCACAGCAAATACTAATCATTTTAGGGAAAACCGGAATTGATTGTGACGTTTATGTAAACATAATTTAATGAAAACATTTTTAGAAATAGCTTTCGTTTAACCCGTAATGAGAAACGAGAAACAAAAATCTGTTTCATATTTTACACACTAATGGGCTTTTCGTTAGCGCTGAACCAATTTGCAGGATAAATATTCGCCACAAGTATGAATTGCACAGCCAGTTATGTAATGAAAGGAAATCATAGGAAAATTTTCATTCGTAATATTTATAGGTTTGTGACTCGTTTTACAAATTGAGTGAAATTTGCAGCAAAACTAGTGATGAAAATATCGTTGAGAAAATACCTAATAAATAAAGTTGAATAACATCTGAAACACTTTAAGGCAAATGTATTTCTTTGCAGACATCAAAAGGATTTTGATTAAAACGACGCGAAAGACATCTGATTTTAAAGAGATGTTCGCCAAGACTTCCAAGTCTTCCAGGAATTCAATGAATTTGAGGCAAACGAAAAAATTGGAGCAAATGATAGCCTTTGAGACGATTAGTTTTGGGCTAAAATGTACTGAATGTCAATCAATTGTAATCAAAATGAAGAGAAACATCTTTTCAATCATTTGTTAGTCTGCTATCATCTGAAGTGCGTTCCCAACACCTGATTCAGTATCACAAATGTCTCAACACTTCAATCAAAAGAAGCGTTTCTTTCATTCATTCAAAAAGACAGAAATAAAAAAATTAAAACAAACTTTTATACAAACAGTGGGTGCAAATCAAAAGGAGATTGTGATTTGGCACCACTTCCTCATCTGATTCATATTTAATGTTCACGTTTTGGTGTTTTAATCTCTATTTAATGCCTAGCTTAATTAATGAATTTTTATCGATTGCTTAAATCACGCTTTCATTGAGTTGTTTGCAAAAAAATTACTTTACATTACATAACGTTTATTGTTATTTTGATTTTAACACTGAATTCATAACTGTTTTAATGTATTAATAATTCAGAATAACTTATTCTGAGCTCTTGTGTTGATTTTGATATTATTTTTAGTAAACATGAGTCAAGTGATCATATATTCATTTTCACGATTATTTCAAATGAATAATCTATCAAATTTTTCGATGAAAATTGGATCAAAGGCTGAGTTTAAATGTGATTAACCAGTATTTGTATTAAATAAATGCATTTTTTAAATGGAAAGCCCTCCCAATCAAAGACAACTTTATCTGAACTATGAAGTGCCTCTGAAAAAATTTATTATCAATTTATGCTGATTAATTCAGAAAACTCGATTGTATTTCCACTATTAGTTTAATGATCATGCTAAATTTGGATGAGTTTTCACTTAATTAAATAAGTAAACCTCTTATGTATTGAACTGATTATCGTTTGTGTAATCATTTGATGTCAAAAAATGGTTTAATGAATAATTAAAATTCAATAGAAGTGGGTTTGGGTTAAGAAACCGTTAAAATTGTTTCATCAGTCAAAGAATTTTGAATTTTAATATATTCTTTGAAATGTGAATTAAATAACTATTCAATCAATTTGTTTGAATCCGATGTTGATCTCACTTTTGTGTCAAATTTTTCTTAATTAATGACATCATTAGTCTTAAAAGAGTCTAATTTTATTAAAACACTTAAAATCGTTTTTAACACTAATTCTCAAAAGTTTTTAATTCCTGTTTCACATATTTTTTTGATATGGGATTTAAATTTGAATAAAATGATAAAAACTTCAAATAATTTCATCGTTATATTTATCGTTAATGAGTTTTAAGAGAAATGTGTTTCCGTTTTCTCCCAAAAGATTAAGAAATTAATTTCCTAATTACTGAAGATTTTGAGGGAATCATAAACTTTAAAATATCACAAATTAATAAATTAGTAATAACTTTCTGCACAGGAATTTGATTGAACATCCTATTTAAATTAGGTACATGATAACCCATAATGATCAAGTAGCAAATTTGACTTGAAAGTGTTATGATAAGGAGTTATGAGTAAAATATGCATTAATTAATGTAATCACGTCTTGAAATTGGGAGTAGTTTTACAAAAAATTTCAATTTTAACCCAGCAATCAACGGAAATAAATCACTTTTCAGAGCTGGATGTTATGCAACTTATTTGGATCGGAGAGAAATTTCTAATAGAGATTAAATAATGGAGTGAAAGGCCGATAAGAGGGAGTCAAATGACTATCAATTGTTAGCCCAAAGAAATATTTCTCTCCATTAAAGTCAATAAATAAGAGTAATGTTTGTGAGAAACGTATTGTAAAGTAAAGTCCATTCCATTGTTTGGTCCAATGTTTGTATTTTATGTAATAAATTTAACATTTCTTTTGTGCAAAAAAATAAAAATTGGATATTTTCAAGGGTGCAATCAATTGCATGCAAACAAACAGTAAAGGCATTATTAACGAGCAAAAAATTCATAGTTTAAACAACAATAAAAGTAAATCAAAAAATATTTTCTATTCTGTGTTGTTATCAATGAAATCAAAAGCTATGGCATCGAAAAAGTATCCTTTGCTTTGATTTTCAAATTTTTGGCGTATGTTTTATGACATACCTGTGCTGTGCGTGTGGTAGCTGTGTGTGTAATGTAGGGGCAAATTATGCTCTACTCTTAGGCTAACTAATTGGGTCAGAGCGCACGATAGTCGGTATTAATTATCAATCATTTCACCCAAACAAACAAAAAATACATTTTCTTGACTCTAAATACAATAGACTTTCAATAAAAAATGCAAAACATTTTCAAAAAACACTCGAAACACAAATTATTCGTTAAATTTATGGCTAAACCTCAATAAGTATTTCCCTAAAACATTGATATTTCAATTCAATACCTTATTGTAATTCAGAGCAAAATTTAATTAATTACTCACTTGGAGAGCAAGAACTGGGAGGTGTACTCCAGAAACTTTGCAGGCAGTGCTCCTTCAGGAACATTAGATGTAGGTGCAGGGCCCATCATCATATGTGATTTGTAACGCATAGGCATATTAGACCTGGATGCCTGATTAACTGTCTGCTCATACCACTGAACAGCAGAATCTGCGTAACGGAACGCCTCGTGCAGGTCTTCCAGCATTATGTTAGGGGTCTCTGGCTTTTCTGAATAACTCTGGCAGTCAATCAAATACAGATCAGATCTCAAATAATGTCTGTAAATATTTCTGTGGTCGATATCAAACGGCACATATTTTCCGTCTGAAGAGAACAGTATATCTCTGGCCACGGGAACTGACAATAGTTTGGGCGGTTTGATGGCCTCTATGGGCTCTTTAAACTCCCAGTTGGCCATGGAGTGCTCCACTAGATTAACCCCGTCTTCGTCCGTGTGATGCGAATGAGGAACAGAATCCAATCCAATGATTGATTCCTGGGGTTGACCTTAAAATCAAGAATAAAACAGTTCTTAGATTTCAATCCAATAAAGATTTCGATTAAAGTTATGAATAAATTTCGTCAAAAGATTAATGATTTGCAAACAAAATATAAACATAATTATGAATATAAAGCGCTGTTTGTATTGAAATGTATAAAAAATGTATTCAATAACAGAATCAACAAAAACAAGAATATTATAAAAGTGTACGAAAACTAAGTCTTAAGACTTCGTTGGTTTCAAATGAAAACTCTCAGCAAAAAAGATAAATAAAAACATTTATAATGAATATTAAGAATTCCTGTCTTAACGCCAAATAAATGGAAAAATAATTCAGATGACAGCCGAAAGAAAATTAATGTAATCCATTTAGATTTGACATTTTTGCTCAGAATAAAAGACAAAATAAGTACAGTTCTTTTGAAAAACATGAATATATCAATGTATCTATGTCAGTTTTAAGTGAAAATTCAAATAAAGGTTAAGTGAAAACAAGAGGTGAGAAAAAATATTTGAAATTTTGAAATTTAACTTCAATTTACCCAAAAATGATGGATATTTGGCATAACTTTGAAGCGCAGGACTCGATCTTAGAGGCGAAGAATGATTTATATGAATGAATGAAATGTGATTGTTGCAATTGACAACATTCTGTCCAATAAGTAAAACTGCCGTTAAATACAGTATTGGATTCATAGCTGAAGTCAAACAAAAAGTTTTTCCGAAGAAAAATATCAAAAATATTTAACTAAATATACACTGAATAGGAAATCGACGATAGAGTTGAACAAACTTTTATAAAATGAATAAGAATTTCATAAAATTTTTCTTATAATCGATTAGAAAAACCAATATATTTTGAAAGCAAACTCATTGCTGGATAACAGATAAAACTAATCGATGGAAACCACAAATGCAAAGAAGAAGAGAAGTATTGCGTCCGTCGTCTCACAAATTCTTAAACTTATAGAGAAATACTTTGAAAGACCGAAACGAACGACAACTTAATTCATCCGCAATTCAGCTGAAAATGAAAAAGTCTGCACAGAATAAAAGCCCATTTGAATTCATTTTTAAATTGTGCTCCACTTTTGTATTTCTTGTTTTGCGCCCCTTTTTCGCTACACTAGCACTCGCTTTAAGAGCACCGTTAGCCCAATGGCATAGTCAGGGAGTGAGTGAGTGTGTGTGTGAGTATGTGTGTGTGTGTGTGTGTGTGTGTGTGTGTGTGTGTGTGTGTGTGTGAGAGAGAGAGAGAACGACAGAAAGAGAGAGAGAGAGAGAGAGAGAGAGAGAGAGAGAACGACAGAAAGTATACCGTCATAGCATCAAAAGTCTGACGATTGGAGTACTGTTTTTCCTAATTACTATTTGAGTGACTTTTCTTCTGCAAAACCCATTTAAGCATAAAATTTTGATGACATTTCTCTCGACTAAAGTTCGTGTCTTAACCAAAATGTTGTTGAAAACCCTTTTCAACTGATATCTAATACTAATTCGTTGAGTAGAGAAAAAAGTAAAAATTAAAAAATTAAGAAATTTTAAACATATTCCTAGTTTTCTTGACAGTCATTCATAGTTGAAATGATTTGCTCATAATTTTCCGAAATATCCTTTTAGATAAATATTCCAAATATATGAGAAACGAAAACTTTTAAGATAATTATGATTATTTTGGTTAAACTTTTCATTTAATTCAAATGCTTTTTGAGGTGTAATTCAACACTGTTTTAGACTATAATAAGATTATTATTAATGTTTTTGAGTGAAATGAATGAATAAATTAATTTAAACTCCATTTGAGACAAAAAATATTCATCAAAATTGAAATAAAATATTACTTTAGATAAACGGATGAGATAAACAAAGAAATTAATTTGACCTGACTTAAAATTCTACCCAAAATTCTCACTCATTTTCTGAATAAATGTGAAAAAATTAGATTAAAAGCATTAATGAGAAAAATGTTTTGAATAAATGATATAAAATTTATATTAAAACTCAGGAAAAGAGTATTCAAATATTTAGGTAAGTCTTCAAAGATAATGAATGAAACGCAAGTGAATTGCTATTCTGTGCAAACAATTATCCACTCGATGTTTAACATTAATACATTTCATAACTGTTTGATCGTTTATCAGATAGAAAAGTATATTTTCAGATAGTTTTATACCTATTAATAGAATAAAAATTATAAGAAATGAAACAAATTATAAGTTTAGAAGCGATTCGAAAGAGAGAAAAATCTGAGGAAAATATTAATAAATTATATATCTTTTGGTTATAAATATGGTAAAAATTATATACAAAAAAAACATGTTTTTACTCGGACCCACACTTTTATGGATTTGAGGAAAAAAATGCAAAACTCAAAGATTTATTGCCAGGTTAATTTCGAGACTTTAATTGGAAAATTGGTTTAAATGTTTGGGTTTGAGTTGAAATCGAAAAAATCCATTTCATATCAATTGGCAATCGATTAGTAAATCAGAACAGAATTTCGTATACCTTGTTATTAAATAAATATCTTAATATTTAGATTTTTGCCAATCATTTCGATCGATTCCATGTCTAACTGAAAGATAAATTGTTTTTTTTCATAATTTCATTCATTCTTTGATTTATCTCACATTTTAATCATTAATTTTTAAATTCATTTATTATATAATTTTTAACTTTTATATAACTCTTGATTTCATTGAATGAAATGTAAAGTCATTTTTCGTATCATATATTCCCATCAGTTTATTAATTATTCTGTTAATAAAAGGGGAAACCACCCAAAACCAAGATTGGCCCTAATGTTGTGCGAAATAATACTGGAAATTATCTCTAACTTTGTTTTATTTGGTTTAAATTTTTCCCGCTTTGGTTCAGTTTATATCAAAAACTATGTTTTGTTAATCACTTTTCTCGCACTTAATTTCAGTGATGAACAGAAATTATAGTATTCGGGGAGAGTTTACTCTCAAAAAAGAATCGATAATTAGATTTCAATAAAATTCAGTCCGTTTTCGACATTAATTTTGAAAACTTTGATCGACGAGTTTTTTCTGGCTGTCTAAGAAATTGATCTTGATATTTTTAGTGAGATTTCTCCTTGCTCATTCCTGGTTTTATTTAGGCATCAATAAGTAATAAAATTCTAAATAAAAGCAAATTAAGTTTATTATCGCTTAAAAATAGAAATTATTGACTTAATTATGCAAATCATGAGAACTATGACTTGTGATTGTCTTAAGAGAAGAGTTTCATTGGTGGTGAAGACTTCCTCAGCGTATCATTTGAAACAATTAGACGATATAAAAAAGGCAATCGATTTGATTCACTACTAAAATCCGATAAACTTTTCGTGAAAATCCATTAACAAGTCATCGAAGCAAACCTTAACCTAATGATGGGCTCAAATATCAATATATTTCAGATCATTATTTAATATAACGAACAAATAATAGGCAAAAATCGATTTCTAATGGGATTTGTTGGGAATATTACAAAAAAGTACCAATTTTTAAAAGTAGGTGAAAAGCCCAACAATAATGAAATATTGAATATGTGTTTATCATGAAACAATAATTCCCCTTCAAAAATAACCTTTGAATAAAGGAAAACATCAAAATTTCATTGTTAAGGCTAATGAGAGAATATTTGAATTCTGTTTCACCTTTTTTTTTGCCCATTTTGGGAAAATAACAAAATTATTCGAGTATTTTTTTAACATCACTCGATTATAACCTAGCATTAAATGTGAGAAATGAAAAATTCCATTTAATAATACACTTGAGGTTTGCAATTTAATTTAATTCGTGCACATTTTGCTCATTCATATAAATGGTATAAAATTGAGATTTACTTCAATTTATAAAAAAAGTACAGATTTTAGATTATATATAATTTAAGTAGAAATTAATTGTAATTTCACTCAGAATAAGCAATGTGAATAGATTTGGAAAAAGGTCTATTAAACTTGACACTCGATTTTTCTTTCAATAGAAACATTAAAAAATGCAAAAAAAATGTTTTAAAATTTTCTTTTTATTCTTCTTTTGAATTCTTATTAAATGTTTTGAACTAATTTCTAATGTATTTAAACATTAAAATAAAACTCATAATAATATTATTATTTTAATTTTTGTTTCACTTTTTCGGTTTACATAATATAAGAATGAAATAAATTCATGTCTTTTATCCAACTTTAGTGCTGAGCTCTGAATGAATGCAAACATTAAATGTTGAGAAATCACAAAATCAAAAAAGAAATTTCATGTTTTCTATTAATTTAGTTTAATAGTTAAGATTTAAAAAGGCATTTGGAAGGCATTCCTCACTTATATTCAATGGAATCAAAAACATTTACAAACATTGGGTTCACTCCTAACGCAAGCAATCAATACAGTCATTAATAATCGATTTTTATGCCCATAATTATCAAGAGTCGTGACTTTACTGTTACTTTATGTCAGGGAAACCCTAATTCATTCTAATCAATACCCCCTTTGTTCGCTTTAAGAAGCTGTGATGTCCAAGGTACACGTCTTTACGGCGAGTGCTTCCGAAAAGTTATCTATGAGAATCAAAGTGCTTCCAAACACGAAATTATCGATCCATCAGTAAATAGGCTTAAAGCTATCAAATTGAAACTTTCTATAAGTTCAAGAAAAGTTGATTGAGCTTAAAATAAAATAAGGGCTGGGCATTCTATGCAACTCCTTGAACATCTCATGTTTTGAAGCTATTTGAAGCTAGATAATAATCTTGACAAAAGCTAAAAATGATATTAATTTTAGACTTTAATCATTTATCACTCGATATCTATATTTATAAACTAGTTTTGAGGAAAACATTTGATTTGTTTTAAAAATATTGAATCTATTCTTTACTCGGATTCTTAACAACACTTTTATCTAAGAATACATTGAAATTCGTGTGAAATGGAAATAGTATTTTACAACTTTGTACTGAAAACTTCAGTTTGATTGTCATTTGAATGTTTTATTGCATTACTTTCATTGTATTTGTTTGCGTTTTTTGTTGAATAAAGTATTCAATTAAACTCAATAATATCGATCGAAAATAATTGCGGAAAACGCTGCAGTTAGAGGTGGCCAAGCTCATCGCAATAAAGAAAATAGGGCTCGACATAATTGTGTCTGATAACTTTATAAATAACTGTTTTTATTATCAGTTTGTTTACTAATTGCCTTTCAATGTATTATTTAATAAGTTTTCAGAGTTCACAGAATTTCAATCAATAAACTTGGTAATAATCTAGATAATTCCGTGATTTACATAATGTAGTGGTTTGAATCAGGAAGAATTTGATCAGATATTCAAATGTTATACCCCTTGACTGTAACCATATTTTTGTGCAAATACTTTGAAGTGTAAAATAGAGGTAACGCTCTATTGAGTGGTTAGAGTCTTACAATTGAATAAAATAAACGTTTTTACTCATTTCAATGAACACTGCAATTGACAAATAAAGTACTCAATTATGTCAAACAAATTCATTGAATTCAAATACACATCTCTTTTGCGCCGAAAAATAAAAATTTAATTCAATTCAATCAAAAAAGATTTGAATATAAAATAATAAAATTTCGTTTCAAATCACTTCTGCAAACATGAGATTATAGTATGAAATGATTCACAAAAGACTTTTTACCGGAAAAATACATAAAAAAATAAACTTTCAAAATCCCATTGAATATGTGATTTAATTGCATTAATCAGTTTGGGATATAATATGCAAATTGTATGCAAACAGTGAAGAAATCGCACAAAAGTTTGTTTTAAAAGTTAAATAAACTTTTATTTTCGCACACCTTTAGGTCAAATACTATTTGATTATATATTAATATGAGATAAGTTTACTCGATTATAATTTTTTTAATCACGAAACCGTTTTACTCTTGACCTCACATTTCATGCAAAATACTAATTAACAACTAAATTTCCCAGTTTATTATTATTTCATACTTAATATACAATAAAACACAACTCTTATTAAATTTCGGTGAATATTCTCATGAATTCTCATTATATGAATTTGGAGCTCACTTTTCACTTCAGAATCCTTTTGACTCTAAAGCTCAGTCTTATCCTAAGACAAGATCAGTTCAAATGTCAATAATCCAGATAATATTTGGCCAAAATTTTTCTTCTACTATTCAATTGGATGAGGAAATTGAGAACTCGTATGAAATGTGATTTTTTTTACTTTACTCGAATATCTAGAGAATCTGTGGCCATAAATCACAGACTATGGCTGTGCTGTATGTAAACCAATTATCCCATATATACTTGACTTTGTATTAATGAACTTCAACTCAGATTTTTAATGATTTCAATTAATTAAAGGATTTATTTATTTATTTGCGAAAAAACACATTCAGACGGTAAGTATAACACATTTCGAAGCCTTTACAGTGCAATACACCCAACGATTGCTATTTATAGTCAGCTTCTTATCTAATTTTTGATGTGATAGTCACTTCAGATGTGTTTTTAGTGATAAGCACTTGTCTATGTATGGTCGGGAAGTACACAGAAGTAGACCAGTCAGTTGAAAAACAACTGTTATGTCAAACAGTTTTCAATTTAAGAAAATAATTATTCAAATTTGAAAATTCTTCGATAATTTAAATGAATTATTTCTGTAAAATATTTAACAAAATATCTATATTTGTATTTTGATCTTTGATTTTGATAAACAAGGTATCGACAGATATCTTAAGCGGAGCTCAAAACGGAATTTAAAAGATTATTTAGTTGTTTTTGGATCAGTTGTACGGTTTTTGCGGTTAATTCAATTAAGATAAACAAATGGGAAATGACTGAAAAGAGGACCTCAAATGAGCTCATTATTGTTAGTGTAAACTTGCACATTCATATTTAGTAACCATTGCATGCTTTTCGGAATCTTGTCTCAAACGATATTCTCCAATCAAATTTTGTCATGCTCATTTACCTAACAAATGCGACCAAATTTGATTAAGCATTTGATCAGAGCTCTGGTAAATCCTATTTTCCAGCAATCAAAGAGTCGTTACTGAGATCGAGAAACATGGGAATAATTTTACACTTTTGGCGGAAATTTATTTCAATAATATATTTGTTTGTAAACCAAAAAGTGATTTAAAATATTGATTGAGGTTTTCATAATCAATATTAGAGAGCACTCGACCGTTCAAAACGACTAAACTCTTGTTTTAAGGAGCATTTGAGTTAAATGCTGAAAACACTTAGCAATGGTATAGAAACTAATACAACTAGTACAGTTATTGCTGCATAGTTGCTAATACAGTTATTCCACTAATCAATCATTTTTTCATTTTCTTCAATATTTGCGTTCAAATCATATGAATTATTAACAAATATTTTTCCCTATATTTCAAGTATTTATCGTTTCATACAATTCATAGTAAATTTAATTCAGATTTTTGGGTTTAAGGCAATTGTTGGTTAATATCGTGATTAATAACTAGTAATGTCAATTGTGCCCGTTTTATTCTGTCCTGGATCTTAATGGGTAGGACTGGCAAACTTTTATTTCAAGTACATTATTTGCTCAAGGCTTGGTCAGCCTCATCCACAAGACTGGCACAGGGTTGCAAAATACTGGGGTTTCTTAAATGTTTTCTCGATTAGAATGAGGAACAGTTTAAAACGGCTAAACACGGGTTTGAAAAACTACTTGAGGACAGGGTTGGGACAGAATTTACTATTCATGAGATATCGATACGTTCCTCTGAGTACCACTGATCTGAAGAATTTATCTTCAGATTACGTTACTTGACATCGATATGAATAACTGGATCAGATTAGTATTCTAAAGAAAGCAATACTTTAGAAAGTTATAATTTAAAATGGAAATCTCAAATTCTAATCTTGCAAATCAAATCATTTGGATTATTGATTGGATACATAATAAATGAATTGCAAATGAAAGCCAACAAACATTAAACACAAATCCGTTTGAATCGAATCCAGAATTCATTTATCAAAAGAAAAGGAAATAATAAATCACTGATAAAACGGATTATATAATCAGGAATTTGTCAGCGAATTCACCGAAGTCTTATTGGAAATAAAGTTTTGTTTCGGTTAAAAATTGACCATGTTTTAAAAAATTAATTGCAAACAGGGTTTAACTCTTATAAAACTGGGGTTTCAGTCGATATAAACATTAAATTTAGAAAAAATGCTTTTCGTTGAAAAATTATTATTTACTACTTTTTTTTAACTTATCTAAAATCTACTCAAAACTTATGTAAAATTAAATCAGAAGTTTTCCAGTGCTTTGTATGCAATACTGAAAGCCTATATTATATGAGTGCACTTCACATTTATACCTGTCCTCAAAATTGTCTTAATTCTGGTCGCAATTACTCGTGAAATCTCTTCTCTTTATCTGATCAGACATTTGAAGAAAAATCTGAACAAATTTTCGCTTAATTTCTTCGCAAAAATTAAATTCAGTCCTAAATGTGTTTTAAAAATTAGATTTTCTTCACTCAATTCACTTGACTTTCATAAACCATTTCACATTGAATGACATTTTTTTGCAGTAAATTGATTGCAGTTGCAATTCGAGAGCAAATATTTCCAATCAAATGGAAAATTTAAATGCGAATACAAATACAATTTTGAGGCAAAAGTTCAAAAATTCATTATTAGAAAAGCAAATTAATTGGAGAAAAGAGCAAAAATCTATTAAATATTTATTTAAGCGATTCTGTGATAAACAAAAACAAATCTAAAAAATTGTTTCTTTCGTTTTTATACATATTTCGAGAAATGATTTACTTTTTCAGTTTAAAGTCAATTAATTTGATCTCTTTTTTTCATTTGGAGGAAAGTCTTAAGCAATTTCTGCATTGATTTTTGCATACAATTCGTTTCCAACTATGGATTGCAATAAATCCCATAAATTGGCCAAAATATTTGCCTTAATTTTGCTTAAACATTGATTCAAACATTTTTGTGTTTTGTTGTGCAAATCATTTGATTTATTATATCTTTAGTTTTCTTTTGAGTACAATTGAAGCCAAGGAAATATACTAAAAAAGAAATCAAAACATTTTTGTTGAAACAATTTTTTTCATTCAATCGATTACTTAATAGATTAAAAGAATTTTGATTTTCATAAAAAAGGAAATTTACTTTTCATTCGCTTTTCATTTCATATCAAATATTAGTAAAGATTTCTTATAATTCATATTCAATACGAAGCGTAAACTCATTAATGAGTTTTGATTATTATTTGTGAGAAAAAACATACAAAATATTTCTCAAATCTATTGTTGTTTTTATTCAGTCCACAATCGGAGCATTCAATTTAGAGGTTATTATTTTCATTAATTTTCATTAACAGACTCTTGAAAAATGACCAAATGCTACATTTCTGGCAAATTTTATTCTGTGCTTAATTGAAATCAAAGGCAAAACTTACAGTACTTTCAGTTCAAACGTTAAATGTCTGTTCAAAAGCTGTGAACAGAGCTATAAATCAAAATTTGTTTCAAAGTAAATGAAATAGATTTGAAAGTTGAGTTTCAAATGGATTTGTGCATAATTTTGAGTTCATATTAATCCCTAATAAATTTTTTTCTGACATTGAAATAGCGATTATAAAACAAATTTTGATGTTTGAAATCAATGAACAAAAAAGACTTTACTCTCATTAGTTTCAAACAATGAAAAAATGAAATTCTAATAAATTCTTTTGAATGCAGAGAAATAGGAGTAGTTTTGCAAAAGTCAGGAAAACTATTGCAATGTATTGCAAACGATGTCAATAATTGTGATAAACCATTAAACCATTATTTTAATCAATGATAATCAAAGTATAGCTAAATAATTATACTATAATTTAATAAAAGCCCATTAGAGTAGATACTGTTCCTATCATTTCGATCAATGGATTAACATTTTCGTCAAACACTTGATAGTAATTATCTTTTTATTGATTATTATCTTATGATTGGTTCGATGTATTGATTAAAAAATTGTTTGATCCGAACTGATTCCTAAGAAAAAAGCTGTTAATTGTAGTGATTGGCAATTAAGCCGACAAACCGTTCATTTGGTGTCGAAATCTCAAACTTATTTCGATACAAATTTAAGAGAAAATTTGGTTATAAGACCACTGTTTGCCTTCAGGGCACAGGTGATCGAAAGAAATGTGTATTGGGCTTGATGGCTGACAGCCCTGGGGGTTGGGAGTCTCTCTATGTTTAACTATTGCACGAATTTTACTCCCATTCCGTTACAGTTCTCGACTTACAGTTTGAAAGACTTTACCGTTTGATCGCAAAATAGTTTTGTTGTATTGACTCCATCTGTGGTATGCGTTTCATAATAGCTGAGGTGTAGTCCCTATGTTTGGCCATCATTTGTATTCGAAGTGCAGATTATCTTAAGATAATCGACAATTCAGGCCTTCAGTGGTTTTGCTGTAATTCAAGTTCGTTGTTATCATTATTTAATAATTTATAACTCAAATACCAATCGATATATACATTGAATATTAGAGTTCAAAGAGTTTTTACCCATATTTTAGTCGAGAATTTTAAGGACAGAATGAATTTGGAAAATATCTGCTGCGGGAAAAAGTGCCTTACTTGTTGCATAAAAAATTACCTAATCAATAGATAGTTAGATAATCTTGGCATTTATCGATCGGCGAAATGATTCTAAAATTTGTTTGAATTACTTTTTTTGTGATTAACTCTGTCTTTGATTTTATTAAAACATTGAAATGTCTTTAAATTAAAATAAAAAATCGTATTTTAATTGATTAAAACAATTAGAGTTGTTATGGAAATCGATTCACATTTCAAAATCACACAATAATAAAACAATGTAATGAAAATGACCCTGGTTTACATTGTCAAACTGACCCGCCTTTCCCATAATTATTGTAATTTTCAACAAATAATGTTTTGTATTTAAATTTTAAACTCAGAATAATTTCAATAAATTTTTGGAAATGCATTCAATCATTGAATACAATTTGTTTTAAATGTTTAAAGCATTTAATTACTATTTTATCGTTTCATTATTATTACTGCTTATCAAATATTGCATATTTGTTATCAAGTTCAAATACCAATTAATTTACAAAATTGGCAATGTTTGATCCTGGTTCGCTTGAACTAAGGAATTTGTCACCTGAAATATTGGCCCAAAATTAACCTGACTAATTGACACCTTTGATATGCTATCGGCAATGTTCAGAATGACCAGCGATAGCCTGTTTTCAATATTTGCAAAAACTTTGATTAGAAATAATTAGCAAGATTA
>JAQFXL010000738.1:0-17204 GCA_034693445.1 Edwardzetes edwardsi
ACTCATATCTTATCAACCCTTTAGTTGTTTCGTTGAAATTAATTACTTTTTATATTATTTCGTTATTTCAATCATTTTTTGATACAATTAAATGAGAATAAAGTTATGAATAACATTGAACTCTATATAAGTTCACTGATCATATTCCTGGTAAGTTTGTACTCTTTTAGATTCTTTAATTAATTGCTGATTATTATTCCAAACCAGACCCGACTCGTTTCGGCGGTCGAACTTTCGGTCGACGAATGTCTTCAAATTGGTTTCCGAAAGTCTGATCTGTCGTGTCTTCGATGCGAAGATCTGATAAAATTTGAATTAATGGCAGTCAGAGACTCATGTCTTAATTGCTGTCAAAAGGACGCCACCGAAGACTCCATCAAAGTATAGAACAATTGATTTGATTTCTCTAATATTATTATTATTATTATTATTTGTTGTCATTTGTGTCCAACAGAAGTATTCTTCCGCCCGATTGGAGGTCTGCGGATGAAAAGTGGGTCACTTTCCACAAATTAATGGTCAGTTCTTTGAACGCAAATTTCAAAAGATTTGAGTAAAACTTGATTTTTGACTTAAAAAGCGTTCATAAGAGGCGATAAAAGCCAAAAATTCCCAAATTTGTCGGTTAAGTACGTGAGAGGCGCCGAACCGATCATCAAACTATTGGACTCTAACGGCGATGAAATGGAAGAACTGAATATCCAGAAGTGGGACACCGATACTATCGACGAGTTTCTGAGCCAACACCTAATGTAAACACGCATTCAATTAACGGAAAATTTGTTGTCGAAGACTTCAATACATTTTCTCCATTAATGACAACGACATCAATAAAACCATAATATTTTGGAATTGTGTCGTTCGATGTCTTATGTATTGATCTCTTCCTTCAAATAAATTATTTTAAAATTTTTAATAAAATTTGATTCAAATTTCAAAACAATTATAATTGAAAGCATGTGTCGGACCGATAATAAGGAAACCGTGATTTTATAAAAGTATTTATACAAGAGTACAGCTCTGTAAGGAGTAAACACTAACTTTTTATTATTGATTTGTTTACAAGTTTAGAATTTTTGAATTTTCTGATTCTGTTTAACAGTATTCGACACGATTTGCACCGAATGGGACCGCATTCCGATAGAAAGAGTTGACAATTTCTGCTGCGGATAGTATTAGTGATACTGCAGACAAAGGCACGAATGGCTATAATCTTGTCTTCGAAGACTCTTTCGGTGATCTCATTAGCGACACATACTTTCCATTTGCAAAACAAACTCAGAATTGCATTGAATTCGAACTCATTTTGTATTACTATTGGAAGTGATTTATAAAATTCATTTTTGGCACAAATCGAAAGACCGAATACTTTGATATCGAAATGACCCGAAATATCAACGATTAACTGCTTTTCTACAACTGTGCCCTGAATTGCGCTGAATGTCAACCGTTGGCCACTTCTGCCTAAACTCAGTTTAAAGTGACTCAGTTTCTGACAAAATTCGTTTTCAATGAGTTGTTTGAACCAATTCTTCTCATTTGATGACATCATTGGAACTGAAACCAAGAATTGAATTAATGTTAAAAGTGATTATCACTGAAACTATGACTGACCCGAAAATGAAGAACCAATCGTATGGTTATTGGGCGGAATGATAATCAAAGGCAACGAATTGTTGACAACTTCTGGATTAGTCTTATTGTGGTTTTTGCTGAGCATTTCATTTGACATCATTTGAGCCGAATTTAGTGGTGAAATCGAAGGAATGGTCGGTAATAATAGGGATTCACTCATAAACTCATTACTAAACTCAATGCTATTATCACTGCTATCGATGTCAACAACTTTTGGTTCGTTAGTCACCGAAGAAGTAATAAGATTTCGATTTGAAGACAAACTCTCATAAAGTTTGGATGAATTAATTGAAAGTGTTTTCTCATTAATCAAAGTCTGGTTTTTCTTCAGAATATTTGTCATTAAATTTGATTCATTAGTTTGAGTGAAGTTTAGATTCAGATAACCACTAGTTTTAGACTCGGATGAGATGTCAACACATTTGTTGATATTTGAATTGAGTATCGCTTCACTCAAACGGTTTGCCTCCAAGAGCTGTAAAACCATAATTAGACAATTGTTTCCTATATTCTTATTTGGTGACAATACCTGTTGTGGTGGCAGTGGGTCTATGCTCTCTCTGGTCGGACCGTTTCCGCCGAGGAAGTGCTTCGAACAAATGTAAGTCTTATCGTTGACACAATCAATGTTGAGATCAGGTCGACCGCACGCGTAAACCCATTTTTGACACCTCTCCCTATGAGTGATAGGATTTGGGAATCTTATGAAACAAACGCCTAAATCATTGAAATGTCGGACAAAACCATTAATTGACTCAAAAGTTGTCAAAAATTGTTGAAAAAATGAGTCAAACCTTTCATGAAATCTCTGTCCCAATATCTGGAATCACTTTCGCAGTCATTATAAACACAGTGTTTATTAACCATTTCTAAGATAATTCATTAAATAGTAATCAAACGAAAGAACTTTTAATTTGATTCAAATTTAAATCAATTTCCAAACATTTGTCTCAAACTTATTGTTATTTGATTTGTTTGTAAACAAAATGAACTTTAGTTTAGGGACCGATTCATTACTTTTCTTCAACGCAATGGTTTATTTCAATTCTATTTTAAGTTAGCCAAGATCATTTTCATCTAGCTTCAATTTGAAAGAAAATCTAGAAACTAATAAACAATTTAAATGAATTAATTCCCAAATATTAAGATTTTGTGTAATTTGAAAAAGTTTTTCAACAAAATGGTAACGCAATGACTAAACATTTGGTGACGTTATGTAAACAACAAACACATTATTTAATTAGATATTTAATCCGCTTTTTTAAATGACCCTCAACTTTATGTCAATGTCTTTTTAATTGTCTAATTTAATATATTTTAACTAATAACCTTCTATTGTCTCCACGGTACTATTCTAAATTGAAATCTTATAATTTATTATCAAAATCATTATCCAAGTTGAAAATAATTTGAATTATCCGACAAAATCTGTTATCAGATTGTTTTTTGTTAATATTTTTATAATTTGTTATCAAATGAATAGTTTGTGTAAAATCCCATTGAATTTGAGTAGATATTACACAAAGAATAGTTTGTTTCGATTATATTCCGGTACAAATTCATCGCTCAATACACATATCAATCAAACCCTGAGTTCTGCCAAATCACAGGTTTTTACAATTTTCAGACTTTTTCTCATTAAATAACAAAATAACTAAAATCTGAAAATAAGTTAATTTCTAATTACTTTAAATTAATTTATATTTTTGGTCTATATTTAAGACTAAAAATTCTTGCGATTCATTTGAAGACATTTATCTCATATTCATAGATCACTTTTCGCCAATCTTTCAAATTATCCCAACTTTGAATGTAATTTGAAAAATGATTCATAATTTTTACTATATTTGAATCAAATTGTATTCAAATAAGTATTGTGTTATGCAATCAATGATTCATTTCACTAATGATTTGTTGTTTGAATAAATTTATTTCCAAAAAGACTTAAACAACAAAATTGATGAAAATTACAATAATTTCAGATAAGAAGTATGTCTTCAGTAATAGCCGCCGATCGCGTCAAAGACATGGAGGAGAGTGTTTGGTATGAATTTTTATCATTTGTTTTGTCAATCATCTGATTCTTGTAAAGATATTCTGCTTTTTTCTATTGAATTACATCTAATTGTGAGTATTTTCTCGCAATTTTTGAACCGCTTATTAAAGTCACTCCTTATTAGTATTCATAAGTTTTAAACCCATTTCTAAAAAACTGACTTTTAATGCATTTAAATATTATTTATTAGTTTTTATTCTTCTTTAATGCAAATCAAAATTAAATTTTAGTTTTTCTTTGAAATTCTTGAGCTGTAATTCACAGCATATCTTACAATATATCAGAACTTAATGTATAAATAAATTCGGAAAAAGGGTTGAATTCATTCAACTGGCCCTCGACTATAAGCCACTCAATTTAGGACAAGGATTTCCAGATTTTGCAGCGCCTGAACACGTCTGCAAAGCGCTCTCTGAGGCGACGCTCAGCCAAAATGTTTTACTCAATCAATACACCCGAGGATTTGTGAGATTTATTTTACAAATATTTCAAATTTAATTGATTTCTAATCAATTAAATCGAAGTCATTTTCATTGCACTTTCTGTCCCCTGTGGTCGGTGTCACTGTCCAATTATAGGGTCACCCAAGACTTGTAAACGCTTTGAGTAAACTCTATTCCAAACTCATTAATCGAGACATAAGCCCACAAAAAGAGATATTAGTGACGGCCGGCGCTTATGAGGCACTATTTTGCACAATGATGGCCTTGGTCAATCCGGGCGATGAAGTTATAATTATTGAACCATTTTTTGACTGTTACGAACCCATGACTATTATGGCCGGCGGTAAACCAGTGTTCATACCGTTGCGTCCGAAACCTGTCTCTGGTAGAGCCCTGACCAGTGATGACTGGGTTTTAGATCCCGAAGAACTCGAATCGTTGTTTAGCTCAAAAACAAAGCTTATAATCGTCAACACTCCGCACAATCCGTTAGGAAAGGTGTGAAAAATCAAAAATCATAATTTAATTGAGTCTTAAAAAAAATATTCATTTCATCAGATTTTTTCTCGAGAAGAGCTACAAATGATCGGCAATTTGTGTAAAAAATATAACACAATAGCTGTCATGGATGAGGTCTATGAATGGATAGCCTATAAGGGACACAACCACTTGAGAATGGGTAACAAATTGGTATCAATCATAACAAACAATTGTCTTATGTTTTTATTTTACAAACAGCGACTTTGGCTGATATGTGGGACCGAACCATAACTATCGGTTAGATTACTTCCAAATTAATTACTATTTTATTCGTAATTAGTTTTCTAATTGAATAATGCCTTCAATTATAAAACAATTATTCATTTGAATAATTAATTAACTCTTTTGGCGTTCAGGTAGTGCTGGAAAGACCTTTAGTGTCACCGGTTGGAAGTTAGGATGGGCTTACGGTCAGTTGATTTATTCAATTGTTTTTAAATTGACTGCAATTAAGTTGAATTTAAATTATCAACTGATAAAAGGTCCCGAAAAGCTATTACATCCGTTGCGAATGTTGCACCAGAACTGCATATACACCTGTCCGACACCTATTCAGGAAGCGGTCGCTATCGGCTTTGAAACCGAAATCGAAAGAATAGATAGACCCGACTCTTATTGGAAGGAATTGCCACAAATGTTAGAACCAAAACGCGACCGAATGGCCAACTTCTTGGCATCAGTTGGTATGAACCCGACTGTTCCAGAAGGCGGCTACTTTATGATCGCAGACTTCTCAAAATTGGCCGAAAAAGTGGACCTGTCCTCAGAATCGGGAACCAAAGACTATAAGTTTGTCAAATGGCTGTCAAAGACTAAAGTATGTTAAGAGTTCACTATTTGATTGTGTGCTCAGAATAACTAATCTTTTTTTTTTGCCTCTTAATTAACGAATTGTCAGAAACTTCAAGGAATACCTACGAGTGCTTTCTATTCAAAAGAGCACAAACATTTAGCCGAAAACCTGATTAGGTCTGAATTGTTGAACACTTTTTTGGTATTAAATTGAATTTTAAAATTTTGATTTTAATGTTGTTTTCAGGTTTTGCTTCATTAAAAAAGATGAGACTTTAGAAAAAGCCGAACAAATTATCAATGATTTGAAGCAAAGTCTCTGAGAATTGTTTAATAAATTTAATCCAAACACACCTTAAGAATGAGAAAAGTTATTAAAACTTGAATTAATGGGTTTTAGTTATAATTTTTTCAGGTCTTAAAAATGTTGTTTCGAAGAACAGCCCATCTTTTGCTGGTTTCAAATTCAATTATTCAAATTACTTTCATATTTGGTTATTCTCTACAAAGGATTTGTTTTTGAATAAAACAATATTTATCTCAAATTATTTGTCGTTTTGTTGAAAATCTTATTTTTCTGTTTATTTCGGTTTTATATACAGTAAGTTCCACCAAAATCCGGAGAAAGACTCATAGGTTAACATTGAGTCTTTGAAACCATGTGCTGTACAGATTAAGCTCAATGCAGTAAACATAAGCTTAAAAGTTATGTTCAATTGTGAAACATTGATTTTAATAGTATTTGTTGCTATAAATATGTTAATTAAGCTAAGCGTTTAAGCTGTACCAAAGCCTATCTCTGGTTTTTGGTGGAACTTACTGTATTTTTATTCGAATAAAAATCAAAATTGAAATTAATTTCAGGATTAGTCGAAAAATATAAATATTTCGATTAATCTGTTCTTAGAATCTTTCGATTAATTTGAAGGATTTTTTGTTATTCTGTTTTTCAAAACTATTGATTGATTGCATTTTCTTAGAAAACACTTTAAACTAATACATAACTGAAGAAAACGTGTATAGAATTCATATTTATTGTAATACTTCAACAAATAACTCATTTTTTATGAGAGAAACATTTTTTTGACAAATTATTGTTTAGTTCTTCGCTAATGAACTCTGAATTTGATTGTAATTCTTAATAATCAAAAATTAGGACAAAGTTTAGAAGTAAGAGCTTTTGGTGATCACACCTATCATACCGTAGGCTAAAAGTTAAGTCAAGTCGATGTCTGTTCTCTACATTTCTATCATT
The DNA here is from genome assembly GCA_034693445.1 of Edwardzetes edwardsi. NCBI lineage: Eukaryota > Metazoa > Arthropoda > Arachnida > Sarcoptiformes > Ceratozetidae > Edwardzetes > Edwardzetes edwardsi. Next base: position 6,722 of record JAQFXL010000738.1, read on the forward strand.
TCTGTTTAGAAATCGGGTGTCACCGGAAGTCACTACAGTCGTAATAATAGCCCACAGTTTCCAATCTTTCCATTAATATTTAAATGTTTTAAATCCGAGCTAATGATTGTAATACTTGTCATACACTTAAAATCTTTGGGCCTTTTGGGGGTAATTGAAGGTATTAATCAGCGATTCATAATTTAATTGACTGGATATAAATAATTGCCATAATTCCTGAGATTGGCTGAAAATGTTTGCATAATTAGAGTGAAGTTCAATACAAACAAAACTGTGCTTACTTTTATTTTCAGTACATTTGGTTGAATATCTTTCAAGACAGGAATAAATTCATGAATTGAATTAAAAAATTTGTGTCAATTTTATGATAGTATAGTTTGATTATAAGTTTTACGAATAAATTAATTTTTCTTCTAATGTATAGTTATTTTCACTTTGACTTCAATTTTATTTATTGAAAAAATTGAAAAACTTTCGATCAAAACCTAATTTGAATTTCATTTTTGAATTAAATTTGATTATTTTGAACATAAATTCGTTTATTTGTCCAAATATTTATGTCAACCAAAAGTGAAAAATTTATTGACTCTTGGATTTGATCTAAAATGTGTTGATTACAAAACAGAGCACTCAATGAATTGTCGCCGAAAAACTCAATATAAATCAATAAAGAAATTTTTTGAAAATACAAAATATTTTATATATTTAAACTTGGAATTGAGTTTTTTGGTCACATATTGACGATTATCAGGTCATTAGCCCTATACTAACGAACAGTTTTTTGGTCTCTTAATAAGTCAGTCACTAAAATAGGGCTTTGAGTTTGAGTTTGAGAAAATTTTCTTTGAAAAAATCGTGTGATATCGTCGAGCGGTGATCACAGCTCAGGCATTGCATATCATCGACGGCACAGGCGTTTCATTTATAGCGCCTCAAAATCTTAAGAACTAAAAGTTGGCCACAATTTTGTTGTTTAAGACAAGTTTGATGACTCCTAACAAATGTTACGCTCTTTTGGCTTCACTTATATCTCGCAAAACACAGTTATGTCTCAAAATTGAACTGCAATTTAAGGCGAAAAAGGAGTTATAGGAAACTGAAAACAAAAGAAAAAGTTCTTTAAAATTGGGAATAAAAAAATTGGGCGAAAATTACATAATAGTTAAGAGAAATAGTGACTCAAATGTATGAATAATTGCTTTTCATAACCAAATATATCATTGTTTTAATAACTGTTGACTTTTGAGGACTGACTGACTTTTCATTAATTTGTTGGAAAGTTTTCTTTTGGTTTTTGCTAGATTTCAAAGAATGGTTTCTTAATTAGAGAGCAATTATTTGGTCACTCAATGCTTAGACAAAGAGAATCGCATTTTAATTAATAGAGAAATACAGACAAAAAATTAGATAAGATTGAAGTCTTATTATTACATTGTTTGGTCCGGTGCTAAATAGGTCGGTGTGAATGTCAAGGACGCGCTAAATAGATTATATGCAACGAATTGGGTCGAAAATGAAGATCTTCAACACCGAAGTGATGTTCAACACTGAGAAGAGTAGCAATTATTGTAATCATTGACTAAAACAGTATATAACACACTTTGAATGTCTACTGAATTGTTTAATCAATTCTCATCAGAACTTGTCTTTGAATGAGAGACCAAAAAATAACCTTTTATTCAACAAATATATGGTTCAATAGGTTTCACCGCAATTATAAAGACAACAGAAAAAACGATAATAGTTTTTATCGGAAAAAAAGTTCAATAAAATAAATAAATTCAATTCAAATTGAAATTCAGTGGAATATAAGTGAATAAAGTTATTAAATAATGTTATAAAAAGCAAAATATTTCTCCAATTATTGATAAGTTCTTTAACTTCTATTGTTAATCATTAAGGGATTATTTACGGACCGACTGATTACATGATATCAAAGCGATAGTCGATTTTAAAATCAGTTTAATAATCTTTAGTTGGCTTCAAATGTTTGGTTACATTGACTCTCATTTTGTTTATTTGTTTAAAGAATTGATTTCATCGCATCAGTCAATCGGTAAATAGTTTTCAATTATCGACAATAAAAGTTCTACGATAATAGTTTTGATAATTTTATTTTTGATCAAAAAACATGAAGAAATGCAATAAATTGTTAGTGAAATTCAGTCGAATAGATCTGTAAATTATTATAATATTATAACCGGTGACTGATTTTCCCAAATAAAGATAGGAATACCTTAACTATGATTACTAACAATAGAGTAGGAATTGGTTTATACATATATATGTACTATTCTATATAGTGTTGGCTTACAGCGCAAAAAACCAGTGTTAAGATAGCGCCGGGCGCTGGTTGGATGAGTTTTAGGTCATGGGCAATACTTTGCTGGCACGAGCTCTGCCGTTTCAATAAGACCTGAGACAGTTTCGGCGTTTAATAGTTATTCTCTTTAAGTGCTATTAAAAAGCAACAGCACTGTTGGCCCCTCAGCTCTACACTTGTCTCGAGGATTATCACCACTCAAGTCATAAGTTAGTTGTTTTCAGAAACAAAACTCCAGTGAATTAAACTATTTTTCTTCTTACAGTTAATGTGTTTTATATAATACATTATAATAATAATTATTAATATAAATATTAGAGAATTATCTTATTATAAATAATGAGTGCTTTAAGATTACATTTACGGTTAATCATCTCAACGCTGTTTGTTCTGCAAGGTATTATTTCTTTCATTTCATATCTTTGCTCAAATATTTGCGAAATCCATTCTTTTTGATTCGAGAAACTTCTCAAAGAATTTCCACTTTATTTCAATATTCAAATTGATTTTAAAATAAGTTTTTTTGTTGCGAATAATTTGCTCTAAAAGTTGAAAAAAAGTTTGACTTTTGAAACATAAGTTTAATGTTTAAAATTTTTCTGATTTATATATTTTGTGTAATAAAGTCTAAGATATACTTATTCTGGACATAAAATTACATGTTTTTCGATTTAAACGAACAATTCTTACACAAAGTTATTAGTTCATAGGTTGACGACCCAATATATCGCTCAGAATTGGGTCATCAAAACTGATACAAAATTAGCATCAATTTTGATTGAGAAACATTCGTGTAATTTGATTAAACTTAATGGACTACACTTTATGTCTTTCTCAATGAAAATGATAGTTCTGGTGAAAAAAATCAATAGAAAGAGTAAATTTAAGTTTGAATTAAGTTATTCTGAACTCAAATCTTAAGAAAATAGGTTTTCAATATTTGATTTCAGTTGAATGGATCTACTTTTTGATACTCTGAATAATAATTTGGTTTCTTATCTCTTCTATTCTTTGAATACAAGACTTTTTTGAGTGAGTTTTATGGGTCTTCAGGTCATTCAGAAATGTGTGCGAATCTTAAGAAGTCTTGTTTTTTCAAACCAAAGAACTTCTCATAATTTGGAGAAAAAAATATAAATTAGACGACTGTTCGGCGATTTATTTGACATTTTCACTGATTAAAGGAAATTACTTCGACATTAAATTTGATCTTTAATTCAGTTTCAGTTCATAATCTGTGGAATCTTTAGAATAGAATATAAATTTTTGCCTCAATTATTACTTTCAATTTTTTTTAAATTCTCAAGTATTGAATCTGATTTCTTAATGTTTTCCTTATCTTGACATTAGTATTGAACTTGTTATCAGTTTTTTGCTATTATTTTACATATTTTCAGAATTAAGTTCAAACAAATTCAGTATAAGATAAACAAAATTTGATGAAAATTTGATTCAACATTTGATATCAGGTATTATACGTTTTGAAAAGTCGTCCAATAATTATAACGAATAATTTAATAGTGTTTTGGGGCTAAAATCCAAATTAATTGAAATCAAAACGATATCCAATTTATAGGAATTCAAGAATTTATTTCTGAAATCGGATCCAATTATATATGAATTCGCATTCATTATAAATATTTGGAAATTTTTTCAGTTTATTATTGATTATTAAACTATTATCGTAATCGATGTTATAGTTTGGTCTCAACGCCAATCCCCACAATTTTCATTCAATCAGAACCAGAATCAGAACCAGAATCCGAACTATCAGCCCCAACCGGCTGCACAACCAGCAGCACAGCCACAGCAGCCAAGGCCCCAGTCATATGGTAGCTTCAACTGTCCCGACGACTTTGGTTTTTGGCCGCACTCAAAGAGCTGCGACAAATACTGGGCCTGTGATAATGGTCTGTACTATTAGCGCATCATATTTCTCAATACTAATGTGTAAACCCCATCCTATTAATGCGGTTCAGGCACAGCCAGTCTGAAAACCTGTGGCAATGGATTAGTGTTCGACGACGTGGACTACAAACGTGAGAACTGTGCCTATCCCTTCTCTGTCGAATGTGGAGAGCGATCAGACTTAGGTATGTCTAGTATTTCACACATTTTATCGGAAGTAAGAATTCTTAAAATTTGATAAAATAGTTGCTATTTTAGTCAGACCAGGAACACAATTTTAGGTTTAACCTGAGCTTATTTCAGACACATTGTTATGTTTTCTTGAATTGATTGACAATTGATGTAAAAATGTGTCAAACATCGTGTGACTCGACTATTGCCTCAATGCTTTCTGTTTGTCATCAGAATTATATTTATTGAATTTTGCAATTCTTTGTAAACTATCCTTTAATCGAGTCCTCGAAGGCTCAGCCCTTAAGACAAGTGTTTGAGGCGTACAATCGTATAAAATGAAAGTTTATTTGAATTTGCATTTGTTTGCTAACATTTAATGATTGGTTAGTGATATCTCAATTAGATTAACTCATCAATGATTTTATTCAGAACCGCCGATAAGCACTCCTCACTGCCCCCGACTCTATGGTATTTACAGCGATCCTTCCAATTGTCGTGTGTTCTACTCGTGTTGGAATGGAGAGGCTTCCAAATACGAATGTCCTCCCGGTCTGGCCTATGATTCTGAACAGCGTGTGTGCGTTTGGGCCGATCACGTGGACAGATGTGATTCATCGGGTATGCAAATTACGTTTACGGAAGTCTTATATTTTATGACATCAGACAAAATCAAATAATAATTTAATTTAATTTTTTTCGCCATTAATTAAAGCCATTAAAAGCATTTGAATCTTAAATTCAAAACAGTTTCAGATTCAGAGAAAACTTTGTGTTTGACTCTTGACTTGAGATATGAATTGCTTTTGGGTTAAACGATAGTTATTCGATAACCCCTTAATTGACGTTAGTTTAGTTTTATCGGCACTTCTCGGGGCTGTTCTGATGGCTTATATCCACACTTTTACTTCGCCTCAAGAATTGAAAATTTGTGTTTAAGAACTCGAATCCGAATAACTTTTTTGGGAACAGTAGAGAACTGGTGTATCATATGTTGAGATCATTTTATTCAATTTACACAACTTTTCAATGGATATTAAGTCCTCTGAGTTAACCATTGACTTAAGTTTATGCACTGATTTCGATATAGATATTAATTATCTCTTATTTCTAAACATAAATTCTAGAAATCTATTAAATTAGAAATTCAGACGAAATAAGAATAAAAATCTAATAATTTTGTTCACATTTGCCTTTAATAGAAATAAGCGATGGTTTTGTGTGTCCGGGTATGTCATTAACACACAACCAAATGTTTTATGCAACACAACTGAATTTATATTAATCCGAATCAGACCCGACTGAAACCGACCAACCGGGTCATTATACCCGTCATGCACATCCCACCGATTGCCGCAAATTCTATGTTTGCATCGAAGGAGTCGCCCGACCCTACGGTACTAAAACTGAGTTCTCTAAACAAGCAATTTATTGATTGATTTGTCAAATAGGCTGCAGTATAGGCACTGTTTTCAACGTGGAATCTCTTCAATGCGATGATCCAGAAAATGTACCAGGCTGGTAAGTCAGGCCATTTAATGAATACATTCTTATCAATTGACCTCGATCTCATTATTATTTTATTGTAACTGAAATTTTTGCGTTTTATTTTAAAGTGAGAAATATTACGGCGATCTCGACTCAAAACAAGTGAAAAAACTGCAGAGAGAAGGGGGACGTAACTAATTATCGCACATTTATCTCTCAACACTAATTCAACAGCTTTTTTAAGAGTCAAAATGTATTTTTTTAATGTTTGAGTAAAAAAAATATTAAATTAATTACAATTTATTCGTCGCTTAAAATCATCGGTAATATTAATATCTCTATAGTTTTGTTCATCCGTTGAAATACAATTCAAATGAATTTCTGTTTTTTGCTATTCGATAAAATCATTATTAATATTATATAAAACATAAAATCATAAACTTTTCTCAATTTGTTTAATCGTATCTGCAATTCAATGGACAAACATTTCGCGACCAAAGAATCCAAGAATTCCCAGAATATATTTGAATATAAGATCGAATCGAACACATTATTAACATTTTTATGATAATTTTTATAATATCTGTGTCTTTTACAGCGCATAAAATTAATTTCTTTTATAAATATCAAAAACTGTGCCATTATTTTGGATATTCTTTGAGAAAACACTAAATACTCCAATAAAGTCACGAAACCATTAAATTCTTGTGTTTTACTCAAAATTCAAGTTTATAACAACAATGCAATTATTTTTAGTTCAATGTTTTAATTACTCATTTGAGTATCTATTGAGAGCAGAAATTCGCTAATTTTAAGTTCAGACAAATCGTTAACTGATTTCCAAATTGTTTTCATAAAGTTTTCAGTGATTAACCGAATTTGAAATTCAAATTTCAAATAAATTGATAATTAATTTCACCAAAAAATTCATTATTTATTTATAAGTTAAATACAATTCAGTGATAATGATATCAAAAGTTAACATTAATTCAAAAGCTCTGCCTATTATTGAAGTGAATATTCTTTTAACTATTATTTAAACTAATTTAACATATTTTCCATTGTGAAAAATGTTGATAGTTAATTCTGTAATGGGTATTACCAATTAAATTTATTTTTAAAGACTTTTTGTATTTATTGTTTGCTTTGAAAGTCGGAATTTTGTGAAATTACTTTCATTTGTGTAAAGGCTGAAAATACTTTGGACAATCTGGGCTTTTTCTCAACAAGGTAGTTTGTTTTTAAGCATTTAGTAGCGAATAATTTGTCAACTTTTGTGTTAACTTTGAATTAGAGAATATGTTTTTGTTGAGCGCTTCAGAAGTGATGAAATGAGTGACAATTCATATCTCAGACTTCAATTCAAACTCTAAGCTCATGTTTTTCGCTTTCATTCTTAAAAAGCTTTATTGGATCTAATCTTTTGCATAATATTTACTTAAAGTAAGCAAAAGTCCATTAAAATATTCCATTTGTAAATAGATCTGCTTTTCAAACATTACTTCATTTCCTTTAATATTTTATTTGGTTTAATGATTCAAATGAGTAACGAATATCCAAAACATCTGTCAATAAGTTTCCATTTTTATCGATTCATATATAATCAATGTTTGAGGAACTTCTATGTGAAGTGTTTAGGATTATCTTCATTGCCAGGAATGATCTTTCACAGACAGTTGAATTCCTGAGAAAAGTTATCATTTACCTACTCGTCAGTGGGAAAGCTTGGTAATCCCAGGCACACATTGTTTTATATTTCCATTTGGTTTGAAACAATTCAATTGAATAATAGGTTCATATCATTCAAATGCTCTCTATTTCTAAACATTCATTTTGATGGGAAGTCATACCCTTTGAAAGAATTTCAATGACTGAACAATTAATTTTCACTGCTAGACATCAATACCTGGTTTATTTTATCCTCTAATTTCAGGAAAAACTCGATCTGACTTTTGCTTCTTTGCCTTAAAGACAATAAACAATTAGATTTCATTGAAAAATGTTTGAACTCACAGCACAATTGATGGCACGTTTTTGAAAATAGGGCTGATCTCTCTGGAGGGGCCAATTCTTCTGTTAGCTCTTCGCGTTGTTCTTGAGTTTTGGCTGTAGTGTCAAATATTATGGTTATCACCGAAATATTTACTCATTTCATTGAATTACTTTATATTATTAGAAATCATTGAATTCCTTTCATTCTTCGACTCTTCAATTCTACCGTTTTCTGTGTCCTTTAGTGAAGAGAAATAAAAAGGTCATTAAAAATAACCAGACTTATCAAGCAAGTAAATAACCACAAAAACAATCTATGGTTTATCATCTAATGATTCTAATCTATCAAAAGGTTTGAAGAAAAGCAATAATAACTTTCATGTAATTAGTTATGAAAGTTGAAGAATTCTACAAATATTCAATTATCAAAACTGTCCAGGTATAAATTTTCGTTTTCCTAACACAAGTCTAAATTAAGTTGACCTTCAAAACAAAATAGTTACAAATTCAGAATAAGTAAGTGAAAAGATATTGTCTTTATTTGATGATTGCGTGAACTGAGTGAACACATATTGCAATTTTCACATTAATTCATGAATATTCGGAATATTGTGATATTAAGTAATTTTATGAATCAATTTATGAAATCTTGGGATGGGTTTGATTTGTTTTTCAATGAAATTATTTCCTTGTAGTTAATGTGCTTGATATTTATCAGAGACATTATTCGCAAATTCTTATTAATAAAAGATGTTTTCAATAAATATTTATTATTCAGAAGCTATTAAACCAATTGATTATATCTTTTTATGATAATTAACGGCTCATATAAACAAATGATTCAACAAAACATGCGAACTATCAATAACTATCAACTAGTACATATAGTGTATATAGTTATAGTAATCAAGATCAACTAAGCTATAAATATAAATATATTCAAATTCAAATTAGCCGACGATATTATGATAATATAATTATCTGTTTTTGTAAATCAATTGAATCGATAAAAATGTAAATATTTTTGAGACTTACGTTATAGTGATTAGTGTTTGACTCATCATTTGTTTGATTAGTTTTTTCTTTTCCTGAAGTTATTTTAATTCCGTTACTATAAGTGACGACTGAATCACATAAAAGTAAAATTCATTTCAAATACAAATAAAACTTTACATAAAATAAATATTTAATTAAAAGATTAATTACTAGAATCCGTCACTTTAGAGAACTTTGCGGGTCGACAACCCATAACTTCATGGCTTAGCTCTTGATTGGAAATACTTTGAATAAACAGCAGTCTTGGTAGTTTGATTTATCACAGCATCTAAATCTTTTAAAATAGATTATTTTAGACTTTATTCGAGTTGATATCAAAAGTTAACTGAACTCAACTCAAAACAGTTTCTATTTTAAACTCATTTCAAAAGAATTCTTTGAATATAAAAAACAGAATTTCTCCGAAACACAGAAATATTCATTTATTTAGGTTTTCACTAATCAATGAATGATAACAATAATTAAGTTTATTATTATTTGATTGAATTCAAGTGAAAATATCGAATTTTTAGCATAAATTCTGTTTCCATTCTTTCGATTCCAAGAGATTATACATCAAAAGTGTTGTTGAAGTTTATGTTGTCGTTTATGTCACCACTGGATACCATTCGTTAGTTATATTTGATTTGGTTTATCATATCGTATATTCTGCTGATGTTTCTCAAAACGCTCTACACTTTTATGTCGAGGCAATCATTAGACTCATTGACAATAGACTCGATTCCAGTAATTATTGCATAACTAATGACAGCGAATGAAACAGATATGCATTTAATGCTCTATTTTTCCCCACCGTTTCAATCAATTTTTCAACGATTCGTTGAAATGTGAATAAATGCCTGATTTGTTACCTAGAACTAATTCTCTCCAATTTTCAATGTTAAAATTATTTCTTCATTTCTTATACAAATATTTAACGATTCTTTTCATTACAAATAATAAGATCTGGGTGATTTCTTACTTTAAAAGTTCGTTAAATAATTTGCTCGAATATTTTTTATTTGTTCAGGAACATTAAACCAAATTAGATTATATAAAATGCAATGAAGTACTAAAATTTTTGCCGCGAAAAAATATCCATAGATGTAAGAACATAAAGCATAAGCCCATTGAAAAAGCATAGCTTTGGAAAACTACGCGAAGGGAGTGGTGCAAACTTTCCATGATCAGAATCAGGAATGTTTTGCTATCATGGAATGAATGAGTGTCACTTAGTTGTTGAAAGGTATGGCAATATGGTATGGCATATAATGAATGTTTTGCACTCAAAAAAATAGTTGTGTATTAATAGAGTTTAAGTAAACATTTTGAGTAAAAAAATCTGAGTTCATGTTTAGTAGATATCGAAAGTGATTTTCTAGAGTATTTGGTGAAAACAAATACCGTATTCCCCCGCAATAGACGACATGTCGGTATAGCTAAGGTTGGTCATTTCCTGAAAAAGTGCTTTATGATGTTCTACCGACACGTCGGTATAGAATGAGGGATAAAATAATACAACATTCTAATAAACTAGTGAAACAATTGATTCAGAATCAGAAATAA
>JAQFXL010000739.1:0-17193 GCA_034693445.1 Edwardzetes edwardsi
CCTGAGCATCAATCCATCATCTCAATCAAATCATGAAATTAAATCACATTTTTGATATCTATTTGTCATTTAAGCATGAATTTTTGGATATTGAGATTGAAATTAATCTTCTATTGGATATAGATAGACAGATATGAACAGATGTGGACAGGTATGGGCAGATATGGACAGATATGGACCAATCATTTTCAAACTCTAATGAAACTTTTGATTACTTTGAGAAATAGGTGAAGAGATTTAGCCTTTTTTGGCACATTAAGCCTAAAGTTTAGGGTCGTTTCAACATTTAGTCTAAATCTTCATCCCTAGTTACGAGTAATACAATACAACGCAATACAACAAAAACGGGTTAACTGTCTATAGATTTAAGGCCTAAAATAAGAGGTTTTGGTTGAATGTAAAAATAATGGGTTTAAGTTCGACACATGACGTGAGGGGTCACTACTTATGCGTTGAGACAAGAATTTAATGTCTGTTTAGAGCGAGTGTTGTGTTTGACTGCAAATGAAAACTGAATTTTGTTGAGAGACAGCTCTAAGCCATCAAACGATGCATTGGATTAGTTGTGAGCCCACAACCCGTCTGACACTCGACTAGTGCCACAACCATAGTATGGACGCCCATAAAATCCTTTTCAATAAACTATTCGTCTTCAGTCCAATCGATGCCAAAGACGACATCGAAGAGGTCTCTAATCTGACATTAATTTGATTCCGATATAAATATTGCCATTAATTGAATGAATGCTCACAAAAGGCAACCATTTATGCATTGATTGCTTCAAACAGATGGCGATCTAATCGTCACTTAGTTTTCTCATTCAATTAACCGCTTAATTACCGATTCTTTTACCGAAACAAAACTTTTTTAAATTCCCATTTAAACAGACATTTGAGTCAATACTTATTAACTTTGTTTTTGACTCTTTGTTTCAACAGAAGTACGAAAGATGTCTAATATTTGTGCAGAACTTAATAAGCGGTAAATCCGAAAAAGAAGGTCACGAAGAAATCGCTTCCACTGTAAGCACTTCCACTTTATTTCTATTTAAGTTGAGTTCTAATTTGGTTTAACACTATTTAAGGCAATCAAAAGTAATATCAGTCACGAAGAGGTTTGTATCGGACTATTGGTCTCTATTCTCACCGACCCGTCCAATAGTCAACGGGTATGTCTTCAGCTGATCCAATGTTTGAAACAGTGGTCTAATTGTAAAATAAATTGAAATTCAGTTATATAGAGACCTAACTTATGTAACGAGAGATGGAATGACTCAATCCATGACTGTTTTGAATCAAATAATTTTGGATAAATATCTCAAACTTTCCGAACTTTCCCGAAATCAGGTGAGTCTTAAACCGATTCCACTTATTTTCGAAATCCAATTATTTATTGTTTGGTTTTGATTTGATTGTCAGCTAATTTGGATCATCAAAGAAATGATCCGAAACTCTGTTTCCGGAACCGACGGTTTGTGTTTCAATCTGTTGAGACAAATATCTGGCGGCGATTTTTCGCCGAAGAATATATGGTTAGCGGAAACAATGATCGACATATTCATCGAAAGCCGTGTTTGGTTGGAAAATATCCCGATTCTTGTGGCGTCTGTTATCTACACTTATCTGCGACTTATTGGCGATCATTGGAGTCAACACTTACAGAAACTCAGACAAAAAGAAGTCGAGTTTTGTTCTTCACTTCTTAGGGAGAGATTCGTCGATTGTATTCCTATTGGAAGAGATTTAGTGAGACTTTTACAAAATGTCGCCCGAATTACCGAATTCGAAAATATATGGAAGGATTTATTCGCAAACCCCACCTCTTTTGCCCCCAACTTCGGAGGAATTCAACAATTGATGAGAACCCGAACTTCGAGAAGATTTTTTCAGTCCCGACTCACTCCAGATATGGAGCGTAAGATTGTTTTCTTGACCTCTTCTGTAAAGTTCGGACAACAGAAGAGATATCAAGACTGGTTTCAACGCCAATACTTGTCGACTCCCGAAAGTCAAACCCTTAGATGTGATGTAATTCGTTTCATATGTGGTGTAATCCATCCCTCAAATGAATTACTTTGTTCCGAAATAATCCCGCGATGGGCTGTCATCGGATGGCTGTTGACGACGTGCACCTCAAACGTCGCCGCTTCCAACGCAAAACTTTCCCTTTTCTATGACTGGCTGTTCTACGACGCAGAGCGCGACAACATTATGAACATCGAACCCGCAATTCTGGTTATGTATCATTCAATTCGGTCACATCCGGTCATTACCGCAACTTTACTTGACTTTCTCTGTCGAGTAAGTAATCATTTATTGTCTATAATTCTATTGTTTTTTAAACAAATTGTTTGTTCTTCAGATAACTCAAAACTTTTGTCCTGTGCTGTCAACACTAGTCAAACAGGGGATTAAAACATCTCTTCAGCAAATTCTTGACAAACGGGTTCTCCAGTCATTGTCACCGCTTTTCGATAGCAATAAGTTGGATCCCGTACTCAGAACAATGGTTAGGGAAACCTTTCCAGAGTTCTGTACCACTGCTGATGGAGCGCTTCACACGGGAACTATTGATATGAACCACACACGGGGTGGCTATCAAATGATGGACAACTCCACAAATCACAACTCATCACTAAATGCCGCCAAATTCAGTGACGAAGAGGATGAACAGCCCGTCCCTAAGAAACCAAAGCGAAGCAAAAAAGAAACGAAAGAAGTGAAGGAAACAAATGACACCAAAAACGGCAAAAAATCTGTGAAAGCCATCAAAGAGAGTAATGCCATCAGTACTGCAATCATCACTATTCCCATCAGTACTACCAGTGCTCTTTCAAAAAGTGATTTAATGACACAAATCGAACAAATTAATGGCACAGATATGCGTTCCTGTCTTAAAAGGCTATACGAAGACAAGTATGTCTGCCATAAGATGTCGTCCAATAGTTATGTGTTAACAATATGTTCTCTTTTTTCAGAGATAATGAGAGCAGATGTGAAGCAATGGAGAAATTAGTGTCACTTGTGATGCAGGACGACGACAATGATCAGGACATGGCCTCAAACTTAACCATAATTTTGTTATGCATTTTAGAAGAAGACCTCTCGAAGAAAGTATTTCCAATTAAAAGCAATTCAATAGATGACGAAGAGTTGGAAGACTCGATAGGAACCCCTCTGTATGTGATGTTTAGGAACTTATGTCAAACGGCTGAAGAAGACCCAAATCGGATGCCTTTATTGAATTTGTTGGCAGAAATGGGAGCAAACAATTCACGAATCGGTTATTCTTTGATTTATTACTTGAAAGCCAGTAAATCTTCTGACAATAAAATGTCGTCTTATCGCGAATATGTCAGAACTTTGGGTAAAGATTTGAGCGGTTGTCTGTTGAGTGACCTCAAGTCGTGCCATTCCGATGACGTGAATATGTTTTGTTATATAATGCCAGACATCTATACCCAGTTCTCTAATATAGCGATTGGAAACTCAGAACTTTTAAATTTGATCGTCTCTTGTATTGATTCGACACAATTGCAAGACTTAATCAGTCATATAATGAACGGAACTCTCAAAATGTTCAGAAAAGACTCACTTTTGTCGATATTAAGTGAGACTATAATAATGTTTAACTTTTCCATTCAATTATTAACTATTGATTTATTTTTCAGACGCCAGCCTTGAGTGGGAAACTATAGAACAGTATTACTTATGGCAACTGATTACCGCCCACTCCATTCCTATCGAGCAAATAATTCCAATTTTGCCTAAACTTGAATACAATTGTAAGTAATTTAAATGATTGAGAATTGAAGTGATTTTTAATTTGTTTGAATCGATTGACAGCTCATTCGGAAGCGTTGACTAATATAATGTTGTATTTGCAAAGAGAATCTCCGAATAATAACTTAATTAAACACATTCTGAGTCGTGAATCAAAATTCAATGATTTGTTTGTGGTTTCGGTTCTGAACTATTGGTCTCAAAGTCATTCGGAGAAGTTATCCGAATTGATTAGCTCTTATTTGACAACAAAAGTCAGTTCCCCCGCAAAGCGTTCCAAAAGGTATTCATTAATTGATTGGATATTTATTTGAAATAATAACGCATTTTATAAATGAAACAGAAATACAAATAACAATAAAACTCAAATCAGTTCTAATGTCGAACTAATTCTCTCGCATTTGGATTGTTTGCGACAAAGGAATAAAAGTCTTAGTTGTGAGTCGTTTACCATTACTTCCAATGCATTTCTCTATAATTGAAACTAATTTTTGTTTTGATTTCAGTTTTTAATAGCGAAACAATGCAAACGACTTTAGTTCAGTTGCAATCCATCGCATCCGACGCTCAGAAGACAAAGTATGTCCACATTTGATATCCTTATTTTGATTATAACTGAAGTATAAACTTGTAATTTGATGACAGATATAGTGATTTACTCGCTTTGGCGGAAGAATTAGAGCCAAAGCCGACCCCAAAACGCGGCGCAAAAAATACAAAATCAAAGTCAAAATTCTCAAACGTTTCCAACGCTAACAACGATTCCAATACTGAAAGCGATTCTTCAGATGTAAGTTATTAAACAAAAATATTGAAAGAGTTTTATTAAAAACGATTTATTTGTTTGACACGAAGGGAGAGATACCTTTAGTAAAGCAACAAAAACAGGCCAACTCCAGGAAAAAACGGAAACAACAGATCGGTTCCGATAGTGATTAGCATTTGTTCTACAATTGATTTTAAATTAACTATAATTTCATTCATTGTTTAATAGTTTCATCGTTTGAATTGTAAATATCATTAATTACTTGAAAGACGTTTTTTAAATGTAAACAAATTCCAAGCTTTGAATGATTTAAATATTTTCTATAAATTTTAAATATAAGAAGAAATCAAAATTAAATTAAAAATATTTTTATCGTTTAATCAGTTGTCAACCGCCGGCAGAAAGAACTTATGACCACTCGCTTCGCCCCTGTATTTGAAATCTGATTTATTCGAACCCAAGTCGATGGCCGGGCAGTAGAGCTTATCCCCAAACTGTCTCTGATATGTAGTTTGTGTTGTCTTTTCTCCGTACGGCTCATAGAACTCGGCTTCTGTTGAAGTCCTGAATAAATTGCGTTTTCGACCACTTTTGCGACTCTTCTTTCCGGCAGTTCTTTCCCTTTCCATACGGGGGTCAAACCTATTGGGAGACTTGTCTACGAAGTAGGTTCTGGTTGTTGTCGTGAAATCCATGTCTCCGTCAAACAATTTTATTGAACTCTCATTCTTATGCTTCTTCTGTCGTCTTTGTTGTTGAACATAGTTTTTGCTCTCATATCTGACTCGAGTCTTATCCCTCGACCTTTCAATCGATTCTGTTCTCAAACCATTGTAAGCTTTATTTGGTTTGTCCTCTTCATTGGTTTCACGTTGTATTTGTTCCACAATTTGTTGGTCTGATTTGTCCAAAAGACCCAATTCTTTAATACTGTCCACATCTCGAGTGTAAATCCTTTTGTGCTCTTCAAGTGCGTTAACAGTCCAACTGGTATTCGCTTCGTGTAAATCACTTGTCATTATATGTTCTGTTTCTTCTTTATTCTGAGCAATGAGTGGATTCTTCTCATTAGACTTCTGTTCTCTATTTTTTGAATAATTGTCATTTTGATTGTCATTGATTTGATGGAAATTTGTCTGAACAGAAGTGTCAACATATGAACAGAAGTTGCCATTTGTTTGTATCTTTTCCGATGCGTGTTTGGGCATAAGTATGTCAGAAGTAGTCATTCTTTGCATCGATCTATTAACTTGTTCTATTTGTGAAGACTGATGATCTAAATGATCCCCACTCTTTCTTCTAGTATTCTGATGATTGTCCTCTTCATTACTCGTATAAACTTTTGGTAATTTAATGTTAGAGACTGTGGAACAGCAAACACTTGTATTTTTCCCATTGTTCCTATTGTTACCATTGAAACTACTTTTAGATTTTTCAGCTTTAGATTTATCATCGATTATAACAAAGTTTTTATAGCTCTCCTTATTTATTGTACTGAAATATCCATCTCCGCCTGCCTTTAGACTAGTGCTGGGTCTGTACTTCGGTTTCTTTTTGCTGGCTTTTATTGGATTGAATCCATTAATTTTTGATGCTTTCAGTCGTTGGAAATCGCTTTCATCTGAACTCAATTTATTTGACGGCATAACTATCGCAACGTTTTTCGATATGTTTTCGTTAATTTGTTTTGCAGTCGAGTCATAAGAATTTTTGAAAGTAGTCTCCATTTCCATCAACCCCTCAAGTCGTAGGTTATCCTTCGGCTTATTTCTTATGGGGCGAGAAACAATCCATTGATTTGATTCTGTGCAGCTATCCAACACTCCGTTTGATTTATACATTCCCTCACAAATGCACGTATCGGGCAATTCTTTGCCGGAGTCACTGTCACTCAATGTGTTTATGGGTGGAAGTGTTGATCGATTCGTTTGGTATTCAATTAAATTTTCTTTACTTTTTGATCGTTTAGTTCTAGTTTTGTGATCTTTTTTCTCGATATGTGAAGTATTCAATTCAGAGAGAGATCGGGATATCTCTTTCATCTGATCGGGTGATGTCTCCCATTGTTTTCTAGATCTTTCAAGAGATCGTTCCCTTTCAGGCGTTGATCGCTCCCTCTTCTCATAAGATGTTTCCTCTTCAGTAACCTTTTCTTCAGCGATGACTTCACTTTGAGTCCAAATTTTCTCTTCAGATTTAGAAAGGTTTTCAATGATTTGTCTGCTTTTGGAGGCTTCGCATCGATGCTGACTGTTCACAATTAAAAGTATTCAGATAATTTTCACTTACTTGAAAATCAATTCAATAATTAAGAAAACATAATATTCATAAAACAAACCAAAAATAAAATATAATTATTAACTTATTTTATAAAAATATTCTGTATTTTTGAGAAATTCAATAAATATTTATTTAATTCATTAAATATCAAAAAATTAGTCAATACTTCACTTCAAACAAAGTTTGAAAAAATGATTTGAGAATAAAATTTATGCAAACTTTTTAATCGAAGGTTTTGTAACCAAAGTAACCAAAACTAAAAAATCGTGAATTGGATTCTCTGATGGATTGTGGGTTTAATCTGAAGCGAGTTTCGTCCCCCTCTCCCCACTCCCTGGGGACGTGTCATCCCCTCAGCCGATATCAAATGGAATTCATAAACAGTAATGAGAAATACCTTTTGGTTTGTGCACCGGTGGCCTCATTCGGCTCTTCGATGATTGTATCCAAAGAATTCATGCGTTGGAATTGTTTCGGGGCGTGGAGTAAGAGAAAGAGATGCCACGAAGAAGAGGGACGACATCTCATTATTTAATGATTTGAACCCAAAATACAATTTATGACAAATTATGGTTCGCTATAAAGAATTGCATTCGATATGAGTGTCGCTCTCAACGGCTTTGCAATACTTTTTCATTACTTCTCGCAACTCATGAGTAGGTATTGGAAATCGGTTGGGGTTTGGTATCCATACCACACATTAGTTATTTCAAACATATTAGAGTTCGTTTAAAAATTTAAAAACTGTAAATTGTTTTTATATTATTAGTTAATTAATTCAAACGAATATTCTGTAAATTCTTTTGCGACTGAAGTGAAGGGCTTTCCTGAGTCGCGAAAAATTATGAAACCCTGTATTGACTGTCAATATTACAAAAGCGAATGCAATCATAATTCAAATCTATTGAACTTAGGCTTTGCTTTCCTGTTATCTATTAATTAAACATTTGTTTTGTGAACTTTTTCAATGAAACTGAGGCCCAGAATCGGTAAGTTGTATATAAAAGTCAGTCGTGCCTTAAATGTTGCTAAGCTATGACCCGAACAAAAATAAAACTTTAATTCTAGTAATGATTGTCGCAAAATTGTGCGCAAAGACAACAGCCAGGTCATTTGTTTTTCGTTACGCCTATATTGCGGAAGACATATAGATATTTGAGATATTCCTCCCGGGATATTCTCATAATAGAAAATATTCTCTGACCATATTCTAGGCTTTATTTGGGGAGTTGACAAAAAAAATTGCACTTTTACTGCATAAATGAGTGAATTCGATACAAGTTATAAAAAGAAGAGTAAAATATTAGTTTCATTGTCTCATATTCTATGCACCACTGATTAAAAAGGGACGAATCAGATCATAATATTGCGAATTAATAATTTGTATGAAAATTGATTATTGGCCTACATTTCAGTCATCTCTCGATTGTTTTCAAATACGTATTTTTGATTAGGTTTTCACCAAAACTTTCATTTTCTAAAATCATTTTAATTTGAAAACTCATTTCAAAGCAAACATTAACCGAAATACTCATAATTTCATTCATTTTGTATTTATTCACAAACGAAAGGATATTAAAAGTTGATGTGTTTTACGTGATTCTGATGTTTGCCTAATGGCTGGACACCAAACATATCCGCGTTCACTAAGATTATGTTTATTACCAAAATTTGCATCACAATTGTTATATCAAATCTAACATCTTAATTTCATTCATGTACATTCAACTCAGTATGATTTGCTTATTTCCACCATAAATAAGAAAGCTTATGATTCATTTTGATTGAATCCAGGAAAATTAGCATTTTATTAAGAATTCCATAAATATCACAGAATATCTCGAATTGGAAATACATTCAGAATATGTTCTTAAACCTCATGATTGATTCAAGAATATAAACTAGGAAATTAATCTTCAAAATATAAATTTAAAACACAAGTACATAAGAGGACATAAGAGGGTATAATATGTGAAAGATAAGTTTCTTACCCACAAATGCAAATCTGACAAATACACTTCTCATTGTGAGACACCGGCATCTTATACCAAGGTCTTAAAACTTAGAGAAAACTGTTGAGTCAAATACTGGAAATAACGACAGAACTTTGTTTATCACTTCGTTTAACACATTCAGGACTTTCGTCAAACATATGAATGAGAGATAGGAAAGTAGTTTCAAATGTAATGCTTTTGACTTTTCCTACAAATTGATAGTTAACTTTGAAGTTATCAAATGCTTATATATTAGAGTCGTAACCATAGATACTACAGTTTGTAGCGTTTTGTTAATTATTAATCTAATATAAAATTATTGCGAATTGTGTTAACCATTTGAAGATCAGACATAACTCAATGCAGAATAACAATCAGTTGCACTCTAATAATTAGGCTCTTCATTCTGCAATCCCTGCCCTTCCCTTTCAATGTCTATATTTATCAAAGGCACAGAATCATAGGTATCACAAATTTTTCACAATTCAATGTTTTTGAAATAAAAATACCTTGTTAGAAAACGTTTGCAATTTTATTCTTTTATGCTTTTGAATAAAGATATTTATCTCAAGTTTTCTTGAATAAAAAATTGACTAATTTTAAGGATTTTTAAAATTAAAGTTTAAATAAAATACGGAAAAAATTAATCATTTGTCAGAAAATCACTTTTTATTTTTGTTGATATTTTTCTTTATCTGATGAATCAATTTTTCGCACTTAACCTCCAAGTCATCAATTTTTGCAACCATTTTGTCGAGTCTTGTGATCATAAGCTCAAACCTTTTTGGATTCGACTGAGAATTCAAATTTCGTTTGCATTGATCCAAGAGATCAAACTTTTTCTCCAGTTTTCCTAACATCAGTTTCATCTCTTGTAAGTCGCCGTCGATTACATATTGCGGACAATAAATTGTCTTCTGAGACATCCAAATGAACTTCCCGTTCGAAGTCCATAACAGGTCAGAGGTTTCACTGATGGCTTCCTCACAATTTTTATTCACTCTTTTTACATTATCTTCATTTTGATCCGCCATTTATTCTATTGCTTC
The DNA here is from genome assembly GCA_034693445.1 of Edwardzetes edwardsi. NCBI lineage: Eukaryota > Metazoa > Arthropoda > Arachnida > Sarcoptiformes > Ceratozetidae > Edwardzetes > Edwardzetes edwardsi. The sequence goes on from JAQFXL010000739.1 coordinate 9,872, forward strand.
CAAATTCTGCTCAAATTATAGATTAAATACCATTTAAAAGTGCTTTAAAAGTGTTAAAGCACTTCTTACTTTCAAGTTATTACCTGGATACAAAACACTAGTTCAACTGTTCTGATTTTTATACTATTTATCGCTTTTGTGATGAATGCAAATATTATTGTCATTTGAGTGACGAATAGAGTGTCAGAGAATTAGACAAAAATATTTGTCTCGCGATGTCTTAAATCAGTTTGAATTCCAATTTCAATAGAAATAACATTTAAATAATTGATTGGAAAACGATTTTCATTTGTTACCAATAAAAATGTCAAAGTTTTCCAAACCAAAAGCTATTATCCTTGACATCGAGGGAACGACAACTGACAGAAAATTTGTTTCGAAAGCTTTGTTTCCATTCATTAAAAACAATTTGATCCGATTTTTCATTGAAACTTACGAAGAGTCCGACACTAAGGCAATAATCTCGAGCTTAAGGAATGCCCAGAAGTCCAAATCTTTAGGTGGTCCACAAATTGTTGATAGCGGCAGGGATGCCATTTGCAAGTCTACCGCTGATCTCCTTGTTTGGCAAATTCAAAGGGTATTTCTTACGAATTGATTTTGTTTTCTAATTGAAACAAATTTTCTTTCAAAGAGAATGAGAACTTCAGAACTGAAACAAATAGAGATAATGTGTTGGTTTTGGGGCTATCAGAACGGTCTCATCAAAAGCCAAATCTATGGAGACGTGTCTATTGCTTTGCACGAATGGAAGAAAAATCAGGGCATCACAATTTGTACCTTTTCTTCTGGTCTATCCATTGCTCAGCAGCTGATCTTCTGCCGTACAAATCACGGAAACATTCACTGTTTGATCGACCAATTCTTCGATAACTCGATCGGTGATAAAAAGGATCCGCAGAGCTATGGTATGATCGCAAAAACACTTGGAGTCGAAGGCAGACAAATTTTATTCATCACAGATGACGACAGAGAAGTCAAAGCAGCGGTCAGTGGCGGACTCAAAGCTGCTCTCATCAAAAGGCCGGGAGGAAAAGGAATTCCTGATGTGCCCGACGTTCCCACCATTACTTCATTCGCAGACATAAAATTTTAGTGAATTAGAGAGAAAACAATCGATGTTTTAATTATTTCATTAAAAACACTTCTCTTTCGTTGAATTCGATAATTTTCGAACAAAAACTAGATTTAAATAAATTCTCGAAAAAGTTGTTTCTTGATTTGAAATTATTTGATGAGCTTGCTAGTTTACTCACTTATCGCAGACTTCAAACGACCAATTCGTCTTCAAACACATCCGTTTGTAATATTCAATTGAAATACTCAGTGAATAAGTGAAAAGTTTTGCATTAAAATCGATTACAATGTAAAAGAAATCCTTTTATATTAAAAACATTTATATTTAAATATAATAACAAAAATCGATTGAATTGATTAACAAATAGAAAACTATTGTTTTCTTCATCTTTTGGCAGAAATGCCGTGAAATTCAATAAACTGAAGGATTGGCGGCGGAAAGAGTCCGCTGTAATTGATTTGGTATTTTTTGATGGCTTTGGCCGCCAAACACTTCAGACTTATCTTCGTCTGAGTCTTCAGTAATATCTCTGCGACGCCAGTTGTCGCCGATTCCAAAGGAGTCTGATTCTTGTCGTTGACTGCATCCATATGAGCGCCACTTTCTACCAAAGATGTAGTGATGGCGTGAAGGGTCAGAAAATCACTGATAGGCTTCTGATATGCGACTATTAAATGCAACGGACTGTTCCTGTGCTCATCGACTGCACTAACGTCAGCCCCGCATTGTATCAGAATTTTGGCGGTATTGGCACAGGGAAACCTATTCACAAATAAAGGACATTCAATCAGCTGCTCAATAGTTGGCTCATGTAATCGATGTCATACTTGCAGACATTCTTAGTATAGAAGTCATCAATAGGTGTGTCCGCACTGACGCTTAAATGTAGAAGAGATGAGCCGTCTTTGGTTCGAAGCTGTAGTTTAACCAAACTATAGATTAATTGACACAATTGGAACTCTTCCTCATGGGTTCTAAACTTCAAGATCTTTGAAACAAAACAAAAAAATAGATACTTTCGAACGAAAAACGTTGAAAACTAACCTTGGTTACAATGACTATAAGGTAGAGAATAGTGTGCAGGTTATCGTCCAACTCTTCCTGAATGGCTTCTTTGGACACTTCTTCTGAGCACTGATCCAATGATTTTTTATTTCTCTTCAATTCTTTGATCGCAGTTTCGATAACTTCTTTGAGTGAATCGAAGGGCAGATTGTGTCCAATGTTTATGATTTGACTGAAGACTTGTGCGAATCTCAACAAATCCTTTTTGATGGACACGGAGTTCATTATTCTCAGTCTCAATGCGTGTAACCATAACTGAAGACACCGATCAAATCTGGCGGAATCCGCATAAACGGCGCCTCTGAAAATGATTGGATGCGGAACTTCAGGGTTGTGTACACCTAATATTCGTTCGCGGATTACCAGCGCTTCCATATGAAGAGCACAACTATTGGTTTGAATGGCAATCAATTGTTCTAATGTTTGACACTCGACTTTGTGGTCATAAGCAGCGATCGGTGGCAGTAGTTTCTTAAGTAAAAGGTTGTGAGTGTCTCTATAGCGGGATCTCATCGCCCACTCCATGTAATAGAAAGCTTTTTCCAAATCATACATATCCTTATCGTTGGCATAGGAAGAACCCAACAGTTCTAATGCCTCGACTTTTTCCAATTCAGAGCACAGGTCTGTTGAAATGAAATATTCAACTATATGTGCTCTGGAAGTGGAGGCGGACGCCATAAGAGGTGTCATTCCGATTGAATTCTTTGAGATGAGTGCGTTGTGTGAGAGAAGAGCTTTAATGATAGACAAGTGGCCGTTCTCTGCCGCGAAGTGTAGAGCAGTGGCCCCACAAAGAGCTCTAGTGTTGGGATCAGAACCCAAAGATAATAAATACTCGACAACCTCTAAGTGACCCTTATATGAGGCTATCATAAGACACGTGTTATTATATTTGTTGGACAAATGGATGTCTGCGTTGTGTTCAACCAAATACCTGACGATATCGAGCCGTCCATCAAAACAGGCGGCTCTTAAAGGCGTTGAATTTGTTTTCGTCGCGTGATTTATATCTGCCTTATGTTCAACAAGAGTTCGAACCACATTAAGATGTCCGCCACCGGCTGCACACCACAGAGCAGTTGCCCCTTCTATTAGATAGCCGTCGAATTGTGCTGACCCTTCAATTTCGAGATCGGGTGAGAACTTCATTAAAAGCATTTTAACGATATTTTGGTGTCCGTTCTTCGCTGCGATGATAAGTGGTGTGCACTTAATCTGTCCATCGGTTACCGTTTCATTGATGTATTGAATGGACTCTTCGGGCGACAAACTGTGCAGCAGTTCATACAAAGTGACGTCCAGTCCATCTCTGGCCGACTCGTATATCTTACGTCCAATACGTGAATACATGTATCTCATAAACATGTGCTGAGACGGACCTCGTCTTCGGTAAAGCGAAAGACCATTGGCTTCAGAATTATAATTAAACAATTGGACCAAATTGTCGTCGAAGTCGTCGTCTCTTTGACCGCCGTTTAACTCCATTTCATTTGAATTTTATTCAATTAACACAAAAACAAAGTATCAAAAACTGACTCAAATTTAGTCCAATTTATAAATAAACACAAATTGAATGCAAAAAATCGATTAAATTATTTTGAAATTAAATCTCAAAAATCATTTGTCGTCTGATTTAGTGGTAAACAAACTATAGTGACGTCACCAACACTTCGGCTCTAATGTAATGCTGTTTGTGAATAGTTTTGGGATTTATTCTCAACAATGAGAAAAATTAATCTTTCATTCACATTGACAAATAGGAAAAATTAGCAAGATTATTCTTTTGAAATGAGTGTTTTAATGAATCATTTCAGTAGTTTTACCTCAATTTCAGGAAATGTCTCAAATTTTACCACAACATGAAATTAATAGCAAAGGTTGGATCTGACGATTCAAATGTAACATTGAAATTATTTTTAATCTTTAATCTTGAAAGTTGATATGAAATCCATTAAAAATGAATCACTATGCTTATTTTGTTTCGCATTTCATTTCAATTTGACATGTTCATTTGCTTTGTGCTTAAGTTCAACAAAAATATCTCATAAACCTGTTCTTGTCAACTGTTACGGAAGACAATTAATTGCAGAATCTGAATATATCTTGATATATATAATTCAAGTGACAATTGAACTAACATTGAGGCGGAGATTTTGTTGTGATTTCATAACTTATTTTTCAAAGAATTACAGTAATGTGTGATTCAGACGAAAAACTATTACTAATTAACTTTATTTATATAAAGTGTGAAATATGTAAAAAAAATATGAGAAATGTGTTCGCATTTTATTGACTTTTAAGTTATTTTTAATTATTTCCTATTCTTAAGGAAAAGTCAGAGACAAAGGTAAAGATAATGAGACGGATTTGTTTGCTTTCTTTCTTCTCTCCGATATTCTGTGCTTTGAATGGCACGAGTGGTCCACTGCTAAGACCCCCAACTGGCAAAAGCTGGTCCTAACCACTGACTCACATTTATAGCTTTGACAGCGGCTGCCCTGGGATTTGGGATAAATGGCCACTCGATTATTGGCTATACTTTTGGCAAATATAAGCCAAACCATTCTTGAAAATTAAAATACTATTTAAATGAATTTCATTATAAGTTCACAAATAGATTAATCAAAATATTAATCAATTTATAACTAAAATCAATAAAACAAACCAAAAGATTAATGAAAGGGCTGTAAAATGATTGATAAGAGCGTAACAGAGTTTGTGTACATTTGAATGAATTAATATGTTTATGGTATTGAATGTCTGTATCGTTGTTTGCGATCATTATTATTGGCATTCAATGCATCTCTCATTCAATTGCGTCTATTCTTACAATTTGTTCACTGATTTAGACATTTGTCGCACACTTTTAGACCTTTAATTCGTTCGTCAATTAGTTTGAAATTATTTACTCGTTTTAGTGAATACTTTGATTAATTTAAGAGTTAATTATTGAGTCAATAATTATTTACAACTGAATTGATTCAAACAATAGGAGGAAGCAATGAATCGCTACTTATTTTGCTTTTGTTTATGACTTTTAAGTTTGAATTGAATTTCGTTTGAATTCAATCGCTGTTTATATTAACAGAAAAAAAGACTGATTTGAGTGAAGACTCAAAGACTGAGTGTTTGATCTATTAATCGATAGCCAAAGCAATGGCATGTCTTAACAAATTAAAGGCTGATATCAAGCGATTGGAAAAGACATTCCCCAAAACACACGACAGATTTCAAGTGATATCTGCGACCGTCGATGAGATCTCCTGTCGTTTCATCGCTAATACCGGAAAGAAATATGAAATTCACGCAAACATTACTGTAATTATCACTCAATCTTTTGCTGTCTTTGTTTTTAACTGATTTAAATGACAGGAAACATATCCATCTGTTCCTCCCGTTTGGTTCTCAGAGACTGAAGAACCTATCATTACAAATGTGGTCCAATCTCTAAGCAATACCAACGGCGCCGACAATCACTTATTGAGACAAATAAGGATTTTAGTCGAAGAGTTGTGTCGAATAAATAATATGCCATTCATTGCAGACATAGAAAAGTTGGACCAAATTCGGTGCTTAGAAGGACAGCCATTCATTAGTGAAGACATGATTCAAGACAAACACTTATATTCCCCTTTAAGTCATAATTCAGTTCATCCGATCAGCGATGATGAGGAGGACGAAGACGAGGATATGGCTGACGAAGACCTTCACATAGAGATGGAAGACGAGAACCACATTCAGGAAAAGAATAAAGACGAGGGTCTCTCCACCGAACACACGGCCACTTTGGAGCGATTGCGTCAGAACCAAAGGGACGGTTACCTCAAAGGCTCGGTTTCGGGCTCAGTACAGGCGACGGACAGACTCATGAAAGAGTTAAAAGAAGTTTATCGATCAGAGAGTTTTAAAAGAGGGGTCTTTACTGTAGAGTTAGTTAATGACAGTCTCTATGAGTGGAACGTTAAGCTTCTGGTCGTCGATCCCGACTCTCAACTTCACAATGACTTACAAGTACTCAAAGAAAAAGAGGGCAAAGACTTCATTCTCCTCAATGTTCTGTTCAAAGAAGCCTTTCCCTTCGAACCTCCATTTGTTCGCGTCGTTCACCCGTCAATTACCGGCGGTTATGTGTTGGGCGGCGGCGCTATTTGTATGGAACTGCTCACCAAACAAGTAATCCTTTTCTCACAATTCAAAACACATATTGACTCAATTTGTATGATTGGTTTCAGGGGTGGAGCAGTGCCTATACTATTGAAGCCATTATTCTACAGATATCGGCCACTCTCGTCAAAGGAAAGGCTCGCATTCAGTTCGGGGGCAATAAAGTAATCAAATTCTTTTGATATTTATTGGCTTTAATTGATGTTATGTATTGTGGTTTAGGGTCAGTACAGTTTAGCCCGCGCTCAACAGTCCTTCAAATCGTTGGTACAAATCCATGAAAAAAACGGTTAGTTTTGAATAATTGTTTTAATGGAAGAATTGATGACTGAATCTAATGATTGTTTACTCAATGACTGAAAGGTTGGTTCACTCCTCCCAAAGAAGACGGTTAACAGATGTGTGGTTTTAAAGAGTATTTTTGTGTATAATAGCAATGTATATATGAATACCTATTAAACATTATATGATTGGACTTAGCATTAGATACCGAACGCCTCATATTCTGATCTAATCGTCAAAAAATAAAACCGAAATATATTAAGACATAAGACATGCGAACAGTATATCTGATATACGAATATAATCAAGAATTTGCTATTTTTTGTTCTCTAATTCCAAATATTTCTATTTTAAAACAAAATGAACCCGAACTCAGCCAAAGACAACGGGCTCTCAAACTATATTTTCTTCGATACGATATTCGTTTCGATTTTATAATTATTATTGAATTCATTGATATCTGAACTCTGATAGCATTCCTTCAAAATTTAAATATCAAATCAATTGTAAATCATTTGCCAAATAAAAAGTGAATGAATCGTTTCGTGTGAATCAATAATTCGTTAATTATTACTATTATTACAACTATTTTACAATTTTATAAAAATTATTTAATCAGAGGGGAAGACATTTAGTGCCAAACCCCTCAACAAATACGCTTCCGAGGAATGAGATCTTCGATTACGAATTGTTCCTCTTCTTTGTCTTCTTCTTTGTCTTCTTCTTTGTC
>JAQFXL010000740.1:0-17190 GCA_034693445.1 Edwardzetes edwardsi
TTTATAAATATTTTTGTTTTGCAACAAATATTATATCAAAAATGAAACGTTTTATTCAATAATAATATCAATAATTTACAAAATCATCAAAATTTCAATAATGGTTACAAAGATTCAAATTTTAATGGATATTAAGTCCAAACTTTGGACAAAAAATTATACAAATCATAAGTACTTTTTGACAATTAGTTGTGAGATAGCACTCAAACCAGTAGAAGGCAGTGCTGTAACCAACAGAAATCATTGTTTGTTAATTTGAATACAGTGCTGAAGAGTGCGTTTCACACTCTTTGACACTTTCCAGAATAACTTCAACCAAATTAATGCACATCTGTGACACGAATCGAACTACAGTTTGACCTCTCATTAAGAGACCACACAATAAGAGAATTTCTCATTAAGAGACAGATTTTGAAGTCACAAAAAGCCCTTTTCACAGCAAAATTAACCTCTCATTAAAAGAAATTCTCAATAAGAGACGTTCTCTTATCTGGAGGATAGACTTAAATTTGGTTGAAATTATTGTGGAAAGTGTCGAAGGCATACAATGACACTCTTTGGCACTCTTTAGACACTGTAATCAATTAAACTTTAAAACAGACTAATCGTAAAACTTCTTATTGAAGACAACAAAAGGTTTGGATTTAATTCTTTCTTTGACATCGAATTCGCATTCTTTGGATAAATTCATTAAAAGCTGTTTGAAATCATTAAAACCGTAAATCTTTGGATCAATCTTTTGGTCAAAGCATATATAGTAGGCGTCAGCGAACTCTTCGACAGACAGTTCTTTGCTTTGAGTCTTTCCCTGCAATTTACGCATCAATTCATTGACGTTGTCTTTGAATTGTTGGTCGAATTTCTTTCTTATCGGAACAGTTGTCAGTGTCTGTGCTCTCAATTCGGGAGTAGTCTCGCGAAGAATCCACTCCTCCATCGGCTTATAAATTGCAGGTTTTTCCAAATAAAAAATGTCTTTTAAATCAGCAAACATTTCGATGGGAGAGCCATAACCCCAAAAGTTAGACACAAAAGGCTTTCGGAATGTCTTGAAGTAGTCGTCGAGGAATTGGAAGACAGGAATGCCGTTTGGATTCTTACGCAAAATCGATTGAATTTCTTTCAAATCTTTGGATGGAATGAAATGGTTTTGCTTTAAACCATTACTTTTCGTCAAATCGTTTGTCAGACAGTTCTTCAATCCATTTGGAAGACCATCAGTCAAACCATTTGGGAGTGCATTGGGTTTAGTGCCGTTGCGTAGAGTCGTCACGACTTTAATGCCATCAGAAGAGGGAACCAATCGAACCAAATCCGGTATTTGTCTCAAGAATTGGTCCAAAGAGTCGAAACCGAATCGTTTAAAATCAATCGCTTTCTTATGAAATATACTATAAATGACCGCAAAATTCAATAAATTAATTGAAGTAAATCTTGTCATCAATTGATGGATATTATTCTTCTCGTCGTTTGTGATGAATCGGGAGTCAGGCAGAGGACAGACAGCTTTTCTCACAGGGATATGATTGTGTCGATTGGCACCTCTCAAAGACTGACACAAAGATGGCATAGTATTCATGCATTGATCAAAGTCTATGCCGTCGTTTTCTTCCAGATTCAGATTTGGTTTGAGTTGAAAGGGTTTAGTAATCTTTAGCCGCGGATTGTTATAAGACTTGTTTTTATGGCCCAAATTGAGAACCGGATGGAGTACTTCCATATGTTGTTCGTCGGCGTGTTTTTGATTCTGAACGAAGTCCACAATATGTTTAGTGCTGTCATTCGGCAGACAATACACCGCATAATCCGATTCATATCTGTGTTGATCTCGTATTTCCACTCCAAACGTGTCGTCCATTTCTCTGATCAGTTCCAATAGAGATTCGTAACCGAATCGCGCAAACGGCAGATCAGAGCCATTCAACTCTTTATAATCTCTTAAAAGAGATCTTATCGTCATTTTGTTGCCATTGGACTCAATGATGGATCGGATCACTTGTTTGAGTTCATCCCTTTCCCGCTTTTGGAGATGCCTTCGATCACACATTTTGTGTTTTGTTTTACTTATTTTCACTTAAATTTAGTGTCTTTAAAGACAATACTCTTTTGGAAGAATTGGTTTAAATCAAACCAAAGACAATCAGAAGACAATCAGAAGACAAACAAATTGTTACTAAAATTGAAATTCAAATTAAAAACTGTAATAAAAAGTGACGCAAAGCCTGTCCTCTGAGTTAAGTTTGAGACAACTTTTTTAGTAACACACAGTTCAGCTCAACACACAATTGAGGGCTCGTTTCATAATTTTACACTCAATAAAATTAGAAACTAAAAAACAATACAAATTCATCAGATATTTAACAGTATTTAACAGTTTTTAGTCTTTCAATTTCAGAATTTTAATTAACTTAATTCAAAATTTATTAAAATTTAAATGTTTTTAGTTATTTTCATCTTGATAATTTAATAAAGCTTGTTAAAATTGTTGTTCAAACACAAGTGAAAAATTTTGTATAATTGAGTAAACGGTCCCTTAAGATAAAGATTGTATTTTAAGCGCCATTGCATTCAAAGGCAAACGTTAACCAAAAATATTTTGATTGCATTTAAATTGAATTGAATGACAATTTGTGACAATTTTAGTCTATTTATATGTTTTCAATCAATATTTCAATGATTTTTCGATAAAATTTATTTCTTTGAGTTTTTATTTTCTCTATTTATTAATGTATTTTCGGCCAAAATGATGACAAATAGTAATAAATTGATTAATAACTCAATTAATTGCGATTTAAGTGAAATGAGTTTAAAACGGAATCTAATTCTCGCAACAAATCAATTATGTGATTCACATATCAGGTCTCTCGACAGCGAAGATCTCAAAGACCATATGGAAGACATGATGGACAGTGAAAAGGATGACACCAATGATGACTCAGAAACAGACTCGGGTTCGGCCTCCGATGGAGAAGAAAGTTCTGGTCTGTAATGACTTCAAAATGATATTTATTTCATTTGAATATAAGTTTGGATCAAATATTGATTAATATAGACATCGATGAAGAAGAATGTGACCGAAGGAAAGACGAATATATCATCGAAATGAATGATTTGGAAAAACAATTTCTGGCTCTTAAGGACCAGTTGTATGTCGAAAGGCTATCACAAGTCGAACGCAAATTAGAAGAAGTTAAGGCTGGAAAAGCTCAGGAATACCTGCAACCTTTAGATGAATTGCAGGAAAACATGAGAATCAGGACAGAAGTGGCCGGTATTATGAGTCAAATGAAGTCAGCAAATATCAAATGTCAATACGAGGCCGAAATGTTAGCCAATGAACAGAACTTTGAGGTCAGACCCCTATTGACTGCTTTTTTAACTCAATTCTCAAACATTTTTGGATTTCAGAGCGAAAAACAATTATTGAAAGACACGATCAGACAAGACGTGGAAGAAAAGCTCCGAAGACTAGAAGAGGACAGAAATAGCATCGATAGTGATATCTGGAGTGAAAATGCGTTTTCAAAGAAGAAGAAACGTTACGGCAGTGCCGGTGGTTATGAGTTAGTGAATAGGGACTCAATAAGTTTGCAGGACAGGCGTCGCAAACCAGTGACAGTTTCAGGACCTTATATTGTGTATATGCTTAAAGACACTGACATTATGGAGGACTGGAATGTTATCCGACGCGCTCTCAAATCAGTTTCCTCTTCTTATTTGTAAATAAACTGTAAATAAGTTATTATTTAATTTAAACGACATTTGATTTCATTGCGAAATAAATTTTGTAAATTTTATTTCAATATTTACTTTCATTAATACAATGTTTGCACAAAAACTTGAAATCGTTTTAAAAATAATATATTTTCAAAATTACATAATATTTGAAAATCAAGGAATTGGTTAATAATTTAGTGCTGTTCACAACAAACACATCGATTACATGCAAAAGACATAGAGTTATACCAATCCATTGGTTTTCAAATAGCGAGCAATAATGGGATGAATTTATAAATGATTTACATTTGATTCTTAAGGGCCTCAGCCCTGACCGCAGCGATCAGATCCTGATTTATGAGAAACACGAATCTGAGTCCTGCGATCTCAACGACTGAGTTATTGCTTATTTTGAGACAATTGCCTCCACCGAGCACTGGCTTTGAGTCTATATAAAAGGGACGTTTGCCTGTATTGGCTATCATGAAGTCCCCGTTAGGTTGCAATTTAATGATACCTTGTTTTCGCGATATTTTAGAGGCCGGCCCTTCCAGGGAGAGGTCGACGTCGACTATACTGTCTTGAGTACAACGGCCTAAAGTTATTTCACGCGAACGCATCAAATACCGAACCAGTCTTCCGCGCAATACGGCCAGAGTCTGGTTGTCGAAGTCAGACGGCGCTACTCCCGTTATACTATCCACTAATACTTGCCATTTAGGAATCTCATTCTCCAAGAGTCTAATCTCTCGTTTAGTTTTCCTGTCGCCAAACAATAACTCCTGATGTATGGCATCGTCTTTACCGGAATTGCCATAAAACACAGGTATTTGAGTCTGTATTTCCCGATCTATTAGTTCCTCGGCATCTGAGAAATTGATCACTTCTTCATGTCTTGGTATCGGTTGAGCGCTTTGGTCGGGTAGGAGGTGGTAATGCTTTAGTAAAGACCAGTGATTTTGCAATGATTTGGATGTTCTTTGAGGTAGAAATACATCCGAATGTTTGGATAATAACAATTCAAAAGTGTCTAAAGAGGGCTGACTCGTAGACAACACACTTTTGAGAACATTTTCTTCGGTGTCACTGAATATAGCTTTGGACTGAACCTGATTTATGATATCGGGATGAAGTTGTCTGATGGCAGCGATGGCCACTTTGGCGATAGTGGCGTCATATAAGAGTGCGTACCACCGGTCCTCTATGTCTTGAATTGTGAACTTTGAAGAGAATTTGATACTTCTATAGACAGACTCCAAGTCATTGGTCTGTTGAACGGCAATAATAAGAGACAAATCATCGGTTGGTTTCCACCGACCGATGTCTTTGAGGGCGTTGTTGTGTGCGTTTCGATAACGTCTTCTCTTTGATGAGGCCGTTACCACAGGTTTCGCTTTCTTTGCCACCGGTTCTGGTGTTGGCGTTAGGGTTGGTGTCGGCAAAGGACTGGACATCGCAGAAGAAGGGCCTCCTTTGCCGCCAGGAGTCGTGACGATAGTGGCTGACAGAGTTCGTGAGCGCTGAGGCTTCGGATAAGTAATACTGCTTTCGACCACTTCGTCATCAAATTTCTTTCTTTTGATACTTCGCGAAGAACTTCTTCTTTGAGTTTGTGCCCCTCCCTCTCTCTTAGAACCAGAGAGGACTGTCCTTTTCGTTGAACCTCCTCTGTTACCCATCCCTGTGGGCGTTGCCGTCGGAGAAGTGGCCGGAGTTGTCACTGCGGACAATGTTGAGGATGAGATCGATGCCGGCGTCACCTGCGATGACTGACTCGACTGTCCATTCATTTGATTTGATGTCATCGATGTCTGAATGGTCAGCGGATGACAAATATTGGACTCAAGACTCGGCTCCATATCGACGGGTATTTCGGTCGACATTTCGGACACAAATATATTTCAATTGACAGACATTTTATATATAATTGAATTAAATTTAGAATATAATTGAAAAATATTTTTTACTTATTTTTTATTCAAATTATAATTATTTTTGTGAACAAAAAACAATTGAATGAAAGCATGAAATGAAAATGAAATCACTTTTGAGCACAAATTACGTCAATTAATGTCAGTTTCAATACTTTATGAATGACTTTCAGATTGATTTTGTGTGAAATAAGTTTTATTTTTGTTCTAGACTAATTTCTGTCACCTCTCTTACGTAATCTATCAGATATTGGATGTAATCTTTACTCATATAAATCAAATTCAGTGAGTTTTTTAGGAAAATCTATTTAAAAAGTGATGACTAAATAATTTGTCCACAATTATGGAGATGACAAAGTTTAAATGTAACATGAGCACATTGAGCTCGATTAATGCTTCATTCATAAATCAATACAAATCACAGAATACTATCAAAATTATTGAATTATTTTCCAAACAAAGCAATGAGAAAACTAATCTGTTTCTGCATCTAGTTCAAATATCTGAAGCAAACCCCATAATAGATTCTAGATATATATATATTATATAAGAGATTATATATACGATAAATTTCCAAACAGATGTAATCTTGTAAGACTTGACGAGTTGAATGAAGTGGGGTTTCTTAAAATTTGACTGCTCTGCACATTTCAAGCATGTTTTGACTTAAGCCAAGAATAAACGAGAAATTATTCGGTTCTTGATTTGTTTGACGACAAATTAGAGTTTGGCTCAAATATGCTCTTAATTTGATTACTGAATACAAATTTCATTATAAGAGTAAAAGACAAACAATTATTATAAGGTTTGACTCGATTTGAAATCTTATTAACTCTATATTTGAATGAATGAAACACTGAAAGTATTTGAATTAGTGAATTAAGCTAGTAAGATTTCATACTCAAATTCAGAGCAAACATACATCAGGATAAACATGAATTTAAACGTAAATTTAAATATTCCAAACGAATCGACAGTTGATTTGAGAAAATAATTGTTTTGAAATTCTTCAAAATGTTTGAATGGAAAGGCATTCACAACATTCTCGTCAGTAATCTTTCGATTGTTTGGATATAATAATAGAAATGATTTTCTGTGAATTTATAGGATTGTTGTCATTATTTTCAATCTCTAATGCAATCAAATCTTAAATATTTGATAATTTTTTCCTATTGAATAAAAACCTAATGAATAGTTTTGAATGAAAAAATGTTTCTAAGAGTGAATGTATGGCAGAGGCGTTCAGTCAGTCATTGTGTCACTGGTTTTACTATTATTACGCAAACTCTGGCATCAAATATGTGAGAACCTCTCACTCTGAGGTCTCAGTGTTGGCAAGAATTAAGTCTTAGGTTTATTAGAGTCAACGTTATATAAGGATTAGAATTTATTTAATGAGAAAACTGAGGCCAAAATAGTTGAAATCCAGTGCATTAACACTTTATTTCATTCCTTTGCTCACAACTCACTCAGTGTAGTGAAGAGTCGGACCATTCAATGTTGATTTGATCCATGCATTTGTTGATGGAGTCGACACTTTTATATCTGAAAACCTATTGATTGGTTTTGTGAGAAATAAATAATAATTATTAATATTTTGTAAAATAGTGTTAATAACAATTGACTTAACATAATATTGATTGAAATCATTTTAAATGTATTGCTTATAAGTTATAATCAAAGTGCAAACAATGGAAGCAATGATTGATTTGAGTCAATGCAATGATGACAGAGAATCACCCAATGAGTCGGCCTTCAAATCGGTATCAGCTCCTACTTCACCGACTTCGCAGTCACGACAAATGGGTGGTCTGACCAGAAGCCACCACAAAGGTCACCATAGAGTCAATTTTCCAGAAGATAACTGCATAGTGACTGGATACTTCGAAGCACCCAGCCCATATCAATACGGTATTGATTTGATTGTATTGTCTCTTAATGGCTATCATTTGTCTTCTTTAACACAAAATGTTTGAGACATTCATTCAATTAACCGAACTTTGATTTTGGCGTATCTTTTATTCACAATTAAAACAAATTCTTCGTTTCTCCAAATTAATTGTGTTTTCACTCAAATCAATCATTTTTTATCATTTGCTTTATTTTTCAAGTTTTCCAGTCATTAGAGAATATTCTGTGAAATATAACAGATATTTACAATATTTCTCAATACAATTGAATCAACGATTCTATCGGTTTGTTTTTGCATTAATTATCCGGATTAGTCTCGTTTTTGTCATTTTCAATACCGAGCAACTAATTTGATTAATCAATTGAATAATCAGTCATTCAATTGACTAGATTTGAATGGAGAATATGTTTAACAATTTAATCAATAAATAAGTTAATTAAATGATTAGAAGAGTGTTTAGTCTTGTGTTGGAACTAATTATATGCCAACAGAGATAAGGCTAAAAAACAAGCGGCCATTGCCTAAGAGAGCCGGGGGTCAGATATTGATTAACTAGAACTTTCTAATGAACTGCTTTCTCATTCCATAATGCAATTTCGGGTAATATTTGGTCGATCGAGCATGTTGCAAATGTTGCAAATTTGCATCGAAGGAAAAAACAAGCTCTTAGTTATTGAGCTCATATTGAAGGGCACCGACAAAATACCCCTTGGCTTTGAAGGGCCCCTTTCTCTCGATTCGTTCAGTTTCTCTTTCGTAAGCTCCTTATCTAAACAATGTATGAGTAATGGAGTAAATTAATTATTTGATAAGTTGTAAGACCAGTTCACTCATTACATGATAGCCTCGTCTGAGAGCTTTCTTATCCAACATTTTTATCTGAGATGCGGAACACTTTCGCAGTATTTTTCTCGGTTTACAAATATCTTTACATTTATAGCCGACAATAATTTAATAATTTTTATCACTACTAATGGTATTAAACCTCTATTTTATGACATTTTATGACATTTTTAAATTTATTTTTTAATTCAATGTGTTTTCCATTTGATTACAACTCAAATGTCTGTCTGAGTCCTCAAATGCCTGTATTTCAATCAAATGTCTGTCTGAGTCTTATTTATTCATTTTATTTCTTCTAAAAATCTGTTCAAACAAAGAATATCGTCAAAGGGTTGTCACAATACCGTCGATGGCTATACAGCACAATGATTGTGATTATAATATCTTTAAGAGTATTCTTGCAAGTTTTTCAATTCAAAAAACCCTTAAATTTGGCTCAAAATGTATTAGAATCTAAAATATTAATTTAAATTAAATGAATGTTTTATTGATTTCTTTATTAAATCTCGTCTTTAGATTGAATTTGAGTCAAACAGAGTTTAAGTAACCAATAATTGACTATAAATTCAATTTATTTTCAGAATATCATTAAATATAAATCAAAATTTATGCAAATATTTTGTCTAAAACTCAATTACATAAAATTCTACCATTTTTAACAAAGTTCTCTTTCACAATGGGGTAAATACCCTATACCTAAAAAGTTATTCCTTGCCAAATCTTGATGGTTACATATGCCAATCCTTTCTTGCTTAATGTGATTAGATAATGTCTTTAGTTGAACATAGTCATTTTCTTTTTATCTTGAAATAGATATAAATGATATCTATTATATATAAACAAAGTGTTTTAATACAGATCCCATCCCTTGACCTTCACTGAGAAGTGAGTGGCGAGAAATGGGATCATAAAAACTAATGATAAATAAATTGAATGATTGATTATTTTGATAAAAAAAATTCAATTGAAATTCATTTTATGGATTCAGTCCTGAGTCCAAACATTTCCTTTCCTTCAATTAGAGCTAAAATAGGACTCAATTCACGAATGCAATGAAATTCTTATCTAAACAACTTTTATCTCAACCTTTATCTAAGATTAGGGAACATTCAAAATGTACGGAAGATTTTAAGAAACAAGGGATAAATGTTTGCCCACTTTTTTTTCACTTGAATTTAGATTTTGAAATCTATTTTTGTTGGGAAAAATCTATTACTTCTAATGTCGTTAAAAATTTTAATGTACTTTACGTTAGTTTATTGACAATAAATCATTTACTGAGAGAGTATTTTGTCCATATTCATTTTAATGTTAGCCATCAACTTTTGATTGACTATAAAATTATGTTTTGAGACTTTGCTCAATGTTTTGCGTATAAAGAGTTTAATTAATTTGTTTTGGTTGTGGCAGTCATTTAATAAATCAATTAATAGTTAACACAAGTCTTCGTTTGTTTTAATTAATTGATTAAAATATTTAACGAAAATATTTACTTAATTTTATGGCATTTACTTAATATCTATGATTTGACAGAAAATAATTTTGATCTGATTTCACAATTTTTTCACTTTTTATTTCATATATTTATTGAATATTTCTCTGAAGTACAGTCAGACCTCCAGATAAGAGAATGTTCGGTGACAGAGGTACTTGTCTCTTATTGAGAATTTCTCTTAGAGAGAGAGGTTTATTACAAATGAGTTAAATTTCAAAAATAGAGTCCTGAAATTAGAGCAAAACCTCAATATTAGTCGATATTCTTTATAATGGTCTTCAATGAACAGACATTTAAAGTTGAAGAGCATATAATGTTGCCGTAAACACAACAGATTGAGAAATCTTGCAATAAATGAGTAAGGCTACATCATGAATTAGAATATTGAATTTTTATTGGTAAAAATCTGCCATACATTGCATGTTGGTCCAGTTAATTGGTGAAAAATTGGAAATTCAATATTGCATTTATCAACTGAGCTAGCTTGGTCTTCTTTCATCAAATTATTCGAGAGTTTCTAATTTAAATTTTCATATTAAGTATCGATTTTTATTCACATTTAGATAATACAGTTAATTATATGACCAGATTTACAACGAATTCTCATCTCTTCCTTCTCATTGTTAGTCAAACAAATCGATAATAAGAATAATCTTTAATTATATAAAAATGTTATGAAAACAAATTCATTACTCAATTCACTTAAGACTTGAGTTTATTCGTCTCCAAAGTATGAAATTTCGAAATAAAAGCACATTTTCCCCATTATTTTTAAATTTTATCAAATCTTCAAACAATTTAGAGTTGTAATGCATTTATAAAAAACCTTTGGTATTTGATTTTGAGCTAGCTCAACTGCACTAAATCAAAATCAATTATCATAAGATTTGTTTGCTTTCAGATAAGCCGAACATTTTTTATACATTGGAATAAATTCGTCGTATGATTAAGAAATGAATAATTTTTTAATCAAAATTTTAACCTTTTATGAGAGTTTTAGGCAAATATTTAATATAAATGTTTAATATGTTTGATGTTATTCGCGACACAAAGAAAGGCAAATAATAATTGAATGCTAGAACGATGTCGTTATGCTGTGCCCACCCTTTACTTAAATTAATCAATTCCTTTGATGTCATATAAAATACATGGAAATGAAATAATTTTCAACAAAATTAGAAGTTATTTGGTTTTCGCGTTTCTGCTATGATTTCTCATATATTCGGCTGAGTTATCGGGAGTCACATAAACTACAAGATTCACACAAATTACTTGAATAACATGAATGACAGAGCGCTCACTCATCACATAATCATTATCCCGACTAATCAATAATGAAATCCCCAAATAATAGTCTAACAATTTTCTCACTTTTATTTGTATTGATCACAAATTGGCTCAAATTTTAAATCCATTCAAACTGTTGGATATTCAGTTGAAATGCTGTCGATTTACAAGGGCAAATTTTCAAAGGTTTCCAATTAACAAGCACGTTGAAAGAATTTAGAAATTCTGACCATTTTATGAAATGGGAAAAACATGATTCCATAAAATTTCAAAACCATTTTGATGACTCAAACCTCAAGTAGGAGCCCTTTGAAAGCCTTAAATCTAAACAATTGAGTTGTGTTTTTCTTTTGTAAAACTCCTCGGTTTGAGTAAAAACGGTTAGCCCTCAAGCTTTTCCATCAAAGAATATTTTTTAGAGAATAAAAAAATTGTTTAATAGAACTGTGTTTTCAATGTTTTTATTTTTATGAAAACTGAAATATTTTCCCAAAGCGACGACAAAATTCACTTTCAATGCCTTCAATAAAATTTAATGGCATTCGTGTTATTGACTTCATTTGAATTTTGTTTTTCACAAAAAACATTAATAAATACTGAGAATAATACCAATAAAAGCATTGCTTGTATAATATTTCCTCGATTATCATAAACTTATTGATGTAATTGTGATAAAACTACCATTTCTTGATTGTTTGATCGGAAAGTCTTTCTTTAATGAGTTAATGAAACATAAATTTCTTCAGTCAGAGAATATTCACAATAAACTTGCTTTCAATGCATTAATTTTCATATTTTATTTTTTTAGTGATTGAATCGCAATCATTGGAATCACTGATCGATTGTTATCAGAGCGCGTGTGACAAACAGAATATTAGACCCATTCCTCGAGTTCTTCAGCAACTGAAGGTTTGATCCATTTTACTATAAAAATAGATATTATTTACTCATAAGTTAAAGAAATAATTTTTACAAATTTTTATATTTAAATATTAATTACTTTATTTGAAAAATTATTTATATTTTCTAAAAATGAGCCATCAATAGAGAATGATCTTAATATCAAAAATACCAAGGATCATTCTATGAATTCTTATCCAGATACAAACCTATTCTAATAAATCGATGCCAATAAATATTAATTTTATTAATATTATTTTGCGTTTAATATACATTATGACTTAGAATATGCAAGGTTCAAAATAGCTAGATGTAGTTTGATAATAGGCACTATAATAATTATTTTAAGCCCAAGTAAAATTCTGTTTCTCATTTTGTTGTTATGGGTGATATTTTTGAAATAAATTAGTTCTGTTCTGTATTGAAAGGACAATAGATTTATATAAAACTAAGTCTGACATTTCAATTCCAAGAGTCATTTATTCTGTCGACAATCCTTTGAGGTTATTTCGAGCAGACCCTTAATAATGATAATTTAGGACTGATTTATGGTCATCTCAAGAATCCAATAGAATTGAAGACAAGAGTAATCTTTTCATCAAAACAATCGATAATCAATTCTTTGGCATCAAATCAATCAAAAACAGTGTCTATTCCTTCAAATATTAACGTTTATTCCAAAAATTGTTGAAAAATAAAGAAAAATCGTATAATTATTCGAATGTTAGTCTATTATAACTCAAATCTTATTCTGAGCTAAATATAAATCCAATTTAATGTTAGCCAAGATTTTGTTTGCATTGCTTTCCAACCGTTTCTTTTATTATTACTGGATATTAACCAAAAACGTTTCGTTTGGTAACAAATGAAAAATGTATGGATTTGTGACTCAAATATCAAAATCTTGGTTATATTAGAAATTCAACTGCAATCGACTGCGTGGTCAGGATCTCATCCTTAGAGGTAATGTCGACTGACTTTCAATAATTCTTTGAATTTGTATTCAATATTCAACGTAAATGTAATGCATTTCCAAAAGCAAATAAATGCCAAAAACACTTTGTGAGCAGAATTTTCAAACTCTTACCACTTTTCTGTTCATCAAATGTCAATTCAGAATACTTTCACAAAATTAAATATTTTAGTCAATCCATCAAAAAAGAAAGTTTGAGTTCAATTCTAACTAAGCTTTCGATCTATACTTTCCGTTCAAAACCAGTTTATTCAATATTAATGTAATTTCTATGAAAACATTGATTTCATTTATAATTTGACAAATAATAAGATTAATTCATATTTGCTTTTAGAACAGAATTTTCATTGTTTTGACAAATATTTCAGATATTAATCAAAATTACTAATTAAAAGAGATTTTCCCCAAAAATAGTTCCTAAATCTCATTACTAGACTTCAAGTCAATTATTTAGAAATGGTTTAGAAATGGAAATATTGAATCAAAGATTAAATCGATTGAAATATTGCTAACATTTGTATTAATGATTTGTTGGGAACATTAGGCGAACGGCTCGACTCAAGACATTGCGAAGCTTTGGAGGAAATTCTCAAACGGGTTTTATTTCGTATGATTGATCTCGACTCTTGTGATCTGGACTGTGAAGTATGTGATCACCTTTTTATTTGTGTGATTATCTCTTTAATGAGTCGTAAATCTTTGTGGTGATGACAGGGAGCGACTGCCCTCTTCGATATGATTGAGTTCTACGAATCGGCCTCTCATTTATGTATTGCCAACAATAAGTCGATTGGAGTAATGGGTTGGCAATCGCTCTGCCGGACACTCAAAAAAGTAAATTATAATTGCATTGATTTTTATTACAATTATGATTAGAATTATTGAATCAATTTTTATGTCAGACCTCTTGTCTACAATATCTAAACCTTCAAAATACTGGTCTCAACGAACAAATACTCTTGATAATGGGTCGCGCAATGCGTTTGGGCTCTCATTTAGTTACAATTCATTTAGAAAACGCTGGACTTTATGGCAGACGACTCGCAATATTAGGTATGGGCTAATCAATAAAGAAATCCCTCATCGGTTATAAATAATTGCAACTTGCTCTTTTTCAATAGTGGCTGCCCTCAAACTCAACACAAACTTAAGAGAACTGTATTTGGGTGACAATAAAATATGTTCTGCAGATGGCGTCCAAATTGGAAACCTTCTTCGCGCGAATGCGTGTCTCGATGTTCTCGATTTGAGGAAGAATCACATCCAAGACATAGGTCTCGACCATATATGTGAAGGTTTGGCTCACCAGCCATACGGTGGTCTCAAAATATTGAATCTGAGTGACAACCAGTTGACCAGTCGGGCAATGAATCATTTGTCGCAATCATTGGTCAGTAATCTAAAGATAACTAAATATTGGAAATCAATTCGATATTATTTGACATTTTATTTGACATTTTATTTGACATTTTATTTGACAGACAATGTGTCGATCGCTAATAGGACTCGATTTGTCTAATAATGGTTTATGTAATGACGGAATTTCCATTATAAAGGAAGGCCTGCTTTTGTGTAAAACTTTAATTTATCTGAATTTAAGCGCTACTAATATCACCTGCGAAGGTAGAGTCAAACAAACGTTAGTCTCTTTCTAATCTGAATCAAATATTTAGGAGCCATTGCCATCGCAGAAGTTATTGCAGACAATCAGAAGATAGCGATCGTAGACTTGAGTGATAACAACATCAGAACTGCTGGACTAATGGCTATCTGTCTGTCGATGAAACACAACACGAGTGTCGTTGACTTCAGAGTTTCTCTTATTTTTGAATCTATTGAAGAGAGAAGGGGTGGAGAAGACGGACAGACGTTTGAAAGTCTATTACAAGAATTGAATGGTTATTGTACTCTAAATAAGTCGACCGCTATTTTCGACGAGTCCTACGAATTGCTTAAATCGGTATTAATTGACAATCGACTCGAAACCAAATCTAATCTCTGATTGTCTTCTGAACAGTATATTGAATCGCCATTAAATGACACCGACCTCAGAGACGATCAATTGGATGACATGTTTAGTGATGAAGCGTTGTTTTGTGTGGAACAGATGGAGGGGTTCAGTGCCGGCAACAGCTCTGATTCGCAAATCAATAGAAATGAGTCCGAAATGAAACCCGACGTTATCTCAAATGCAATCAATGGTTCAAATCCTCAGAGCTTTTCCAAACCGGACATAATTTCAATACAGGAAAGTCTGACCCACGGCTACCATAAACCTATCGCAAGAACTGTGAGTTTAGGCTCATGGCAACCAACCTGTGATACCGGACAGAGGTCGGGCCGTTTCAGTGTATCGCCTGTCAACTTAGACACCAATGAATCTGAAAGCAGTTCCCAATTAAACAAAAATCCGGTATTAGATACAAATAATGTCCAAATTGAAGCCCAAAGCGATGATAATTCAAATGAAGAAAACGGAAATAATTCGGCGAATAAAGAGTCCAACAGTGAGACAAGGGATCAATTGATGGATTTACCCAAAAATATAGCCAAAAATCAGACTTTCCTGAGTCCAGAATCGCCGTATAATAAGAATATAAGACGAATGAGTTCTCCTAATTTGTCCCAAACTGTGAACAAACCAAAAGTCCGGTCTTTAAATTATGCCAAACAATGCATTAATTTGGAAAGTCTTGATCTCAAGAGTTCGCTACCAATTTCTCCGACATTTTTTGCGCGTTTCGGTCAGTATTTTATTGATTATTCATTTAAGACTAAAAATTGTCAATTTTTCAGAATTTCCGGATCCGGTTTTGTTGAGACTTCCCACAGAAGTGAACGAAATGATCGCAAAATTCGTCGATTAGGATCTGATTCAGTGGGAAATTGTCCAAAAATAGCAGTCATTAAAACAATTTCCTGTCCAACCATTAAATCGATTGAAATGTTCGGATATTTTCTAATTTATTGTTTTAATTTTTATGTCATAAAATCTAAAAATGTTATTCAAAATGAATCCCTGGTTATTTGTTAAGGACTTCGCACAACCTTTCAAAACAAACTCTATTCGCTGTTAAAAGCCTTTTCTCTCAATTTGTTTAATCATTTTATAATTTACTGACTGTTATAATGATTGTTAAAATCAGTGCATTTGTTGGCAAACATTCCTCAAAGTCTTATAATTTTTTAGACAATTATCAGAATCAGTACTGAATTCCTGACCATTACTTATATTAAGTAATATTTTCGGATTATTTTCTCAAAACAATTGATTTGAATTCAATGTTATGCGAAATATAAACCTTTTCGACAGTGTTTTAGCAAGCTAAGTTATTTGGTTTAACGCACAACTTATTATAATTTTCTAATTTTTGGTTTAATATCTTGTGTTTCAATCAAAGTGTGATATTATTATTGTTTTCAAATAAAGATAAACTCAAAAATCACTCAATTCTTAGCGATTAGAATAATTCAATTCAATGTTTGAAACTTCAATTGATTTTATATAATATAAGAATAGTTTAAAACAATTGTAAAGACAGAGAGACGCGAATTATATTCAATTAAAAATAAACTTTTCGTTTAACTCAAGGAATTCCCCATTAATTCCAGTTTCAGAACTTTTTGTGAAGCCTTACAATCTTCAGGAAAAACGAGTGGCGATCATAGATAGCAGTCGAGTCGACGCTAACTTATTCCGATTCTTTGCAAAAGAAGAGTAAGAATTTAACATTGTTTTCAATTGTGCCGCGATCTACTCAATTGGTTCTTGATTTAACTATAATCTGGGCAAACTTACAGTTTTACTAGGAGTTCCTCAAAAATTTGAGAGAAATTTATTGACTAATTCGTATAAATTGAAAATTCCGATCGCTTTTGAAACCACAAAATATTTTTAATTCAACTTTCAAAAGAAAACTGAAAGAAAGTTTCAGTTTCTCAAAAATTGGATTTTTTCGCTGCTCATTAATGTGGGTAGGGTTGGGGGGGGGGGGTTACAAGCTAGCAACATTAATGTTTTTCAAACTGTAAGGTCCACTCAAAATCTTCACTAGTGTCGTAACCGTAAGTCACGAATGAGTGGACAGTCGGTAAAAACGAATGTATTTATTGATAATTAGCGGTAAAAACG
>JAQFXL010000741.1:0-17175 GCA_034693445.1 Edwardzetes edwardsi
GGATTCGGTATTCGAATGGATGCACAGAATTGTACAGAAAAAGAATTATTGGAAGCGATTGAAAAGTTATTGAATGATAAAGATTTGAAGAATAGACTGAACGCCGCCTCAAAACGAATGGCAAACTCTGAGAGTATAGTCAAAGCCTCGGAAATAATCGAAAATCTAGTTCTTTGAGAAAAATTACTTAACAGAGTATTTATTATATTCTTCAAATAAATTTGAATTAATTTTAACTTATTTATTGTTAATACTATTGACTCGTTAAGTCAATCGTCGAGTGAAAAAAGTATTGCAAAGATAGGTTATTTTCCCTTCCAAGTTAACCTCCTTAAAGTAAATGACAATCACTATTGAATAGAAATCAAGTTAAGTTCAATTCAAACCCACGTTATTCTATTCATTTGTCAATTTGTTCTCAATATTAATAATAGTCAGTCAGAGATGACTAGTTATTGAAACCTGAAATACCCTATTTATGTATAACCTTTTTCACTCGACTGCTATTGACTTATTCAATCTGAAAAAATTGAAAAATGACTTCAGATTACAAATTAATTAAAATTTAAATGATCATGCGACAAAATTCATGAAATAAAGATTAGTCCAATTAATTGATGTTATCTTTCATTGAAATGAATAAAATAAAATTTAATTCATTATTATATACATCATTATAATCCTTAGTCTGCTTTTCTAAGTGTCGGTTCATTTCCTTCTTCTTTTGAAAATTCAGAGTTGGGATCGTCTGTAAGGACACGAATAGTCTTAATCATCGACGAAGTCGTTGAATAGTTTGAATCCGTTGCGCATATAATCGAGAGAATCTCAGTTTACCCGTGCGGTCTATAAGAACCTGGATATCAGATCAAGTGATATCACCACGCTGGAGGCGGCTTCTAGCCGCCAACACCTGTGTATAAAGACTTTATTGAATCGATTGAACATATCATTGGAATTATCATGCAGATAATTAAAATTTTCAAATAAATAGATAACACAAATTAGTTAATTAAAACCTTTTGCACTTTTATTATAATTAATAATTTTTCAATATGTTATCTTGCAATTTTATTTTGAAAAAGCACTTCTATGAAACTTTAAATTTCAAGGTTAATTGAGTACTTCGAACAAATCAATTGCTTTTAATATTTAAAACTTATCTCTAATAACGAATTGAGATAAAGGTTATCACAAAGTTTGTAATAAATATTTGTCAGATATTATGACATTTAAATGAAAAACTTAGTTCTTGTGAATAAAAATTTATTGAAAGAATGTGTGGAAAACTGACCATATTGTTTGCCCCAATGGATGGCGTCGGACACGTCAACGCTTGCATAGGACTGGCAGAAGCTCTTCAGAGTAGAGGACATAAAATAATATTTGTTGTCGACAAAGTATATGAGGGACAGTTGGCTTCACATGGATTCCACGAAGAGTTACTTCAATTTACTGACGATAAGAAGGAAAGAAAACCGGGCGAAGATGGGGCCGACCATCTTTTGAAAGAAGGGATGTTATCAGGAGTGTCGTCAGCAGAAAAGATGAAAATAATGGTGGAATCAAACTTTTTATCGGTAGTCGTGAACCGAACCATTGATAAAGAGCCACAAATGAAGCAAATAATAAATAAACACAAACCAGATGTTTATATAATTGACCACTTTGTTGGTTCGGCCACATTAATCTTTTCTGATACACCCTGGGTGTTCCTTTTCAGTGGAAACCCTTTATTTGTTATTAGAAATGAGAAAACGCCTCCTGAATGTTCCGGTCAGTCAACTGATGTTTAAAATTATTAATTCTTATATCAGTTGTCTTTAGGTTTTCCTACAAATGGCGACAAGAATTCAAAAGAATGGAAGGAATTCCGAGAATTGAATAAAAATAGATTTGATAGACATCGACACAAATATAACAAATGGTTGAAAGAGAACGGTTACCCAACAATTGACTCTGATCAGTTAATACCTGAGTCCCCTTATCTTAATCTTTATGGATATCCAGAAGAACTCGATTACACAGACATTAGACCCCTTCCCGATAAATGGTTTAGAATCGATACCTTTATGAGGAAAAATGAACAAGAATTTGAATTTCCTCAAAAATTAAAGGATAGGAATGAAAACAAACAGAAACTTATTTATCTGTCAATGGGTTCAATGGGTTGTGCGAACATTCAATTAATGAAACGTTTAATTCTAATTCTGTCCAAAACTCCGCACAAAGTAATTGTATCGAAAGGAATCTTTGGAGATAAGTATGAATTGGCAGACAATATGTGGGGTCAGAATTCTGTGCCACAAATAAAAGTGTTGCCATTAGTAGATTTGGTCATAACTCACGGCGGGAACAACACTATCACCGAAACATTCAGTTTCGGTAAACCAATGATTGTAATGCCGTTATTCGCCGATCAGTTCGATAACGCACAGAGAGTTCACGAAAAGGGATTCGGTATTCGAATGGATGCACAGAATTGTACAGAAAAAGAATTATTGGAAGCGATTGAAAAGTTATTGAATGATAAAGATTTGAAGAATAGACTGAACGCCGCCTCAAAACGAATGGCAAACTCTGAGAGTATAGTCAAAGCCTCGGAACTCATTGAAAATTTAGTGAAAAGTTAATGTTTTTATGTTAAATGCATTTTTTAAACTATTATTTTTTTTGGATTAATTAAAAATCGAGTTTCAATTCACACAGAAATTGAAGGCCTTTTAATTTTATCTTCAAATTAATCTTTTTTTCAAAAACAAGTCATATAAGTAATGAGAGTTTACTTATAATTAATTTGAAATATTTATCAGTTGAGTCAGTTTGATATCCATCACAGTTTTAATTGAAGGTGTGATCGAAATCTTAATGAAGTGCCACCAAGAGCATACAAAGAGCATACTTTGAGTTAATTGATATTCTGTTGCACAGCATCTAATGATTTACTAATCAGATGCCGCTCTTAACGCATGTCATGTACTCTGAATTTAAAGCAATGTTTTGCAGACTTTATCTCAGTTTTGATGTGAAAGTGATGTAAACATTATATCGTTTTTAGTTTAGTTTTGATTCGGTTTTAAATTGTTTTTAATTAGTTTTTAGACATTATTTCAATTCAAACAACATATTTGTGACTCAATTGTCTTAATTAGTCATCAAATCAAAAATGACAACTTTGGAAACGATCGCTTTAGTGGCCACTGTGATCACGGTCATCTCATTTCTCAGCGGAATGTAAGAAATTATGGCCTAGATTTAGCTGATTAATTGCTTGCTTACTTATTATCTTGTTTATTTGTTTTTCTTTGCAAATCTAAAATAATAGTAAATAGTTCTTTGTTCAAATAATTGGTGCAAGGTTATTCATAAGATTACTAATTTCTTCTGTTACGTGACAGGTCAATTGTCCTAAGTATTTACCGAAAGGGGTCGACCCGTGAATTTTCTGCCTTTCCATTCATCGCAGGATTTCTTTGGTTAGAAATGGTTTTGTTTTGAGCCCTTATCTAAAAAGTGGTTAATTTTGTCATTCATTTGATATGTTGTGCCAACAGTTCTTCCCTTTGGTTAAGATATGGTTATATGCTTTCCGATCAGACAATGATTTTCGTCAATACAATCGGTATTTCGTTGCAATCGTTTTATTTGATTTGGTTTTACTTCTTCACAACCAAAAGAGTAATCATTTTTGTCGATCGAAATCCAGATATTTATTTGACTTTTTGTCTGATTTAGACTCAACTCAATCTACAAATATTAATATTATCGGTGCTCTTGAGTTCAGCCTATTTTGCTGTCGAGTCCCGTCCAGAACCGACACAATTAGCCGGATTGTTGGCCTGTATATCATCGCTGGTGTTTTGCGCGGCGCCGCTGGCGATGGTTCGCGATGTGATCCGAACAAAGAGCTCAAATAAACTGCCATTTCCTATGATTATATCGTCATTCTTGGTAACAATAATGTGGTTCCTCTATGGTATGGCAATTGAGGACCAGTACGTGTCGACCACAAATGGTATAGGTGCCTTCATTAATGTGGTTCAACTGTCCCTTTTCGTTATATATCCAAGCAAATCAAAAACCCAGGTATGAAAAGCATTGAATATTTAATCCATTTCTCAATCATTTCCTCATTTATTTTACAGTAAAAACATTTATAAAGTGTTGCAATTATTCTGAAATTATTGCTCAAAATTCAGCTATTTTTCTAATATTTGGTAATTAAGGGATAATTTTATCTAATTTTTTGTCAAAAAATTTGTTATCGATTTTCGTTAAAATTTGTTTGCATTTAATCAAACATTTTATAAATGTTTTTGTTTTCAATAAAATGATATAAAAATACAAATATTTCGATATTTTATTGAAATGACATTCATTTGAATTCAATATTTTCCTCACTTATAGGAAAACGAATCGAAAGAATTACTTTTGATAACTGAAAACGTTTTTAAACCAATTGTCAGACTGTGATCTCATTTGATATTCAATTTGTTAGAAATGTTACAATCAATCACTTGATTGCAAACAAAAGATATTTACAAAGTTGTGTCCATTTTTGGTGTTATTTATTTCAATTTTATACTATTTATTAAAAAAAAGAGCTTTTAATACAAATTATGACATATTTTTATTGAAGCAATTCATTAAACTATTGCTTCCGTTGATTTATCACAAAGCAAGGCCAGTTTACTTGAATTAAGCAAGAGAGTCTAATAATAGACTCGTGCTAGGCCTGTTAGTGGCAAATTGAGCATGCTATTTCAGAGATTCTGAAAATATTGATTAGCAGAGGGCAATTTTTGGTCGTTAGGGCAATGAAAGTGTTGAGATTTAAATGAGTATATATTTTAAATTATCAGTACATCAAAAGATGAGGCAGTAAAGTTACCAAGATATATTTCATTTGCAACATATGTATGACTTGCGTTAAGTTTCATCCGATTAATATTTGGTTGAAAATGTTTTCACAACTTTTCATATTCAGAGCAAAAGCCAACAAAAATGGGATAATTAGACAAATGATGGCCACAACGAAGAGTGTTTGTTCCACTCTATTAACCGTTTGTTTTTCGCTTCGATCATATTCTTCAACATCTCTCGTCGTTTTTGGTCCAATCGCTTCCACAGATTCAGTTTGGATTTTGAAACAAATATTCTTTGATTTTAATATAATGTAAATAACCCAGAATATAATCGAAAATATATGAGTCATTCGAATGATATACAGACTGGTAGTTAATGTCAATCGATCCGCACTCAGATACCAACCGAATGGTCCGATTAGTATGTATTCAAATGCAAAATACAAAAGACAGCGCAATATTTCCACGTAGGGACCAAACTGTCTGTTCAATCAGTTATCAGAAACAACTGATCCAATAATTATGCAGACAATTGTCAAGACTTACCGACAGTCAAATAGAGTTCCGATTGAAGTGAGGAAAACCATTATGTATAGAATACCGACAAACCCTTTAAACGAAGTGTAAATCTATTCATTTAAATTGAAAATTAAGATTTGATCACTTGATTGACAATTAATAAAGACATACAACAAAGGAGTCGTTCGCCAATTGCATGAATGCTAACAATATTATCGACATATGGATGAGTGCATAGAATTTCTTCCAGTATGCGATTCGCGGGTCATAACTATATTTGGGATCCATTGGATAAGTTTCTGGTATTTCTTCTAATAAGCCCAGTCTTGGTTTGCCAGGAGCCCATCCTGGTCCCTTTAACAAAACCCAGAGTTTGTTTCTAAAGCCTTCGATTTCACACATTCTGTCGAACATATGCTTGAAGTGACCGAAATGTAGAGTAAAGAAATCATAAGTGTTAGGTATGGGTGACACCGATCCTATCGATATGTTGTCGCGATATTTTTCATATGTACCAAATATTCTGTCCCAAAGCATAAGAAAAGTGCCATAATTTTTGTCGATACAGAAGCGATTCCTCCCGTGATGTACTCTGTGCTGACGCGGGGTATTCACTAAGATCTCAATAAAACCCAAATTTTTGACCACTTCGTTGTGTAACCAAATCTGATAGAGAAATCCCAGTTGGAGTTGGAATACAGCCAATTGGGGCGGGAAAAGGAAAGCCAGCGGAACAGCAAAAATCTTGAAAATCAAAAGTTTATTCATTGATATCTTATTTAAGATTATAAGGACTGACATCATATAAAATCATATCAAATACTGTGGCTCTGATTGTTGCCGAAAAATTCAAGTCCTCTGCCATATGATGGAAATGATGGATAGCCCATAAAAAGTGTATTTCATGCATTGCCCGATGGGTCCAATAAAGTGAAAATTCGCCGCCAAGTAGTGCCAAAATCCAGGTCCAAATTGAGTTCACCGGCAAATCAATGACTCGATATTTGTCGTGAATCCAATAGATCACCAAAACAATCTCGGTTATGATCAAAGACCTAGAATTTGATCATGGCATTTAAATGATCTTATCATTACTAATTTTCTAAAAGTTGACCTGAACAGAACAAATATGAGAGAGGCCCCCATATTCACTACAAAGTCTTGAAAACGACACAAATCTTGTCTTTTGAAAAAACGAATTATTTGTTCGATAATTAACAAAGTAATCACAACTGGAATAAACTAAGATTGAAAACATTTGATGACCATGCTCAATTTCAGGGCTTCTTGTTTCTAACTTACGGTGACCTCATATTTTGTGGCTCTATTCTGCTGATGAATCTCCGGTCGGATTTGGTCCATACGTACCAAAGAGACCAATGCTTCCGTCAAAGTAGTGGACATTTCTCGGAAACATTCTCCGAAACACGAATTGTTGCATAAAATATATGATGCGTTCATTTGATCTTGCTTTATTATCCAGATTTATAAGACAGTAAAGAAGAGATTATTAAAAATAGGCTTCAAATCTTTGAATCACTTATTCCTAATCTATTCTGAATATATTTTGATGAAAATAAACCAAAAGTGAATCACTTGAGTCAAACTCAGAATAATTATTAAATGAAAAATGTTTACTGAATTAGACTTTAAAGACTTTAAATAGACTTTACTTCTTATCTGATTTCTTGTTTTGTTTTACTTGATTCAAAAACATTTGTCGCACTTTTTCGAGTTTGGACCAAATCATCTCAAGGTTTGAACGAAGAAGTAATCAAAAGATGTTTTGATTTAAAATGTCACATAAATTGTTATTAGTCTTAATGTTATGATTTGTCATTCGATAATTTAAAAAAAGGATAATAACAAGCAATTAAAGGTCGGTCTATGCAAAACTAAATTCTTCTATATTTTTCAACGTGACCAGGGATGTTGAAGGTCTGAAGCTTTAAAGAATTTTCTTTAAAAGCATAAAGTTTTTTACTTTAATGCATATGTATTTATAATTCAAATGAGCCAAGTCAATATATCAGAAATGCTTGGTAATACTGATAAAATATGATTAGACATAATTGATGAGAAAAAGAAACTATATCCTAGTTGAATTTTATTGAAATTTTATAATTTTGTCTATAAAATAAATTTTCTAATTTTGTAAATATTTTGAATTCTTTTTGATTTACAAAAATATTTGATGAAAAATAATAAAAGAATTTAGTTTTTAATCTTTTCAATTGACAATTATTTTCAAAATTTATTTGAAATTTCAATCAAAATTGATCCTTGAAAAGTCAAAGAGAGGCGACAATAAGAGTTATTCGAAGATAAGTCATATCTTGTGAAAATCAATTCTCAAGTTATTTAAGTATTTCTCTTTACTTAAAAATTCAGAATTCTTCACTTTTTTTGCTTTTAATAGTTTGTAATTTTCCCCTATTTGTAGGCGAAGTGCAAATTAAAAATAGCCATCAATTTATTATTATTATCATTATTTCATCGAAATAGACATTCAAATTATTATTCATTTCACAAATGATTGTATTTTTTCTCAAACTTTGATTTCAAAACACATTTTTTTGTTAAAACGCTTGGAATAAAAATATTAAAAATTATAACCGAAATAAGTGACGAATAACTCAAAAATTGAATGTAATTTCCGAATAAAAAAAATAAATCAATTTATTGAAAACTCTATGAATTGTCTCAAGAATTGCATAATTTGTGTCTCAAATCTTTTAACACTCAAATCAATGACAACTTTGTCCTCATAGGAGAGAAAAAAGAGAGAAATTCCCGTATAATTGTTGTGATAAAAGGGTTGCCAAACTCGACAACAGGACCGGTAATGGAAGAGCATAGCATCCTTTTCATCAATGTTATCATTGATAGTATTGTCTTTCCAGCTCCAAACCGTATGAATGCCTAATCGATCGATTGATAACGGCTTAAGAATAATAGTTTTGGATCTGTCCCTGTGTTCCCATTTGGAAGTTTGTCTAACTGTCGCATTGAGTATTCGGGGAAAGTTGTTTCCACCATTAAATTCGTCGCAAAGCATAACATTTGGTATAAGAAGAGCACCAATCGATGGGTTCTTCACTTTATGATTAACAAAGTTTTTAATATTTGAGAATTTGTCTGAAATAACGATGAGTTCGTCGATATCGACGTGAATTACAACACTGTCTGACGATCGAAGAACACAGTCGTTGAGGGCAGCGATCTGTCCGTCCGCGTGAATGTCTGAGCTATCAATCGGCAGATTATATAATAATAACTCAACGAATGGCATATCGACTAAAATTTGTTTAATGTCTTCACCGATGGATAGGTTATAAAATATGATTCTTTGTATTCCGTTTGCGATATAATATGATATGAATTCCAGTAATTCTGCTGAAGAAGTGAATGGACCGAAGAGAGGGCGGACACAAACAACTATTGGCTTTTCCTTATCTTTAGTTTGT
This sequence comes from Edwardzetes edwardsi, assembly GCA_034693445.1. NCBI lineage: Eukaryota > Metazoa > Arthropoda > Arachnida > Sarcoptiformes > Ceratozetidae > Edwardzetes > Edwardzetes edwardsi. Next base: position 8,852 of record JAQFXL010000741.1, read on the forward strand.
TCTGTAATTTGATTGATATTCACATAAGAAGTCTCTAAGTTTTGATTATTCCGTTTGAAAGACACTTTTGTTTTCAATGAATCAATTGATCCACTTTTTCGACAAATGATTTTAATGGACACAAAATTGTAAAAATGAGCCCAACTTTCGGGTAAAATATAGACCAGTCCTTCAATGGTTGTGTCGATTCTATTCTGTTTGAAATCACAATAAAATTGGGTTGAAATGAATTTCTGGTCAATAATTCCGATAATTATTATTTGATTTTTGTAATCAAACGCCGAATAAATTGAAAGAATATTGTCTACAATTGGCGTCCATTTTGGATACGATTCACTGATATTGGATTTGATTGCAATCGACTTCTTTAGAGCTATCTTAGGATTGTATGGCTGAGGAATACATGTTATGTCGAATGTAACCATCAATGACACAAAAACAGAGATAATTGTGACCAAGAAAACAGAAATAAGTAATCTTCGACATTTGCGAGAATTGTAAATTATCAAATATTTGACTAACATTGTAACATGGTGATTTGATAATAATTCTTAATCTCAGCAAACTTTTGGCGTTTGTTTTGAATGCTTTAGAAATCCTAAAGTATTGAAATTACAGTCTATTTGTACAACGGTTACATACAGTCAATGATCTAGTTAATAATTATTTGTTTAGCTTACAATTCCAAAAGAAGTGTATATCAGGATATTAATGAGGAACTTGTTGAAAATAAAATTGACTTGAATCTTTTGAAACATTTAATTTCATAATCTATTATTGACTTCAATACTTATCAAAGGAATAATTGAAACAATTGTATTACTATCCAGGTTTCAAATTACAACTTCCAGTAACTGGTTGTAACAGATATCTCATTGGTTTTTCAGTATAAGCCAGTATGTTCAAGTTGAAAATAACTACAAAAGTTTGTCAGCCATACAAACTAATCTGAACAAGATTAGTTTGATAATGCAGGAACACTGAAGTGACGGAGAGTTCATTAACATGGTATAACTTTTGCTAATGAGCGAAGTAAATTAGATATGGCTCATAATCTCGAACTAGTTGATTTACAAAAAAAACTCAATTTAAATAAACTTTGATGACTTTGAGCAAAATGGAAGAGAAATTGAAGCTCTAGGTCAATATTAAAACACTGACTGAATTCGGCTTTGAATTCTTTGGACAGAATTTTGTTAACACAAACGGAATAAATGAAAGAATAAATAAAAACAAGGGATCGATATATTGAATATTGTATTACTTGGAAGGCGTTGTCGTAAAGGCAATCAAATTATCAAATATGGAATTTGAACCCTATTTGCAGCAATTTATGATTTATATTACATCCTTCCCATACATTATAGGCTACCCTCTCATCGCTGCCTCTGAAAGCAATTGAATAAATACTTGCAAATCGGTTACAATGGAAACAGTAACGACAGTAACCGCTACGACATTTAGCTTATCGTCCAAAGCAAACATTTATTTCAATTGGTATACAAAACAAATTAAAGATACAATCGATATATAAAGAGTGAGTCTTGGTCATTCACGCATTTATGAGCAAACAAACAAATATGATATGTCAAAAGGTTTTCTAACCATGAACACTTTTAGGGCTAAATTCAAGGCTATAGTCTGGAACCACTGTTTTTGATTAAAGTCAAAAATTCTTCCCTCGTCTTTGGATCTTCTCTAAAGACACCGATCATACAACTGGTGATAGTCCTGCTGTTAATCTTCTGAACACCTCTCATACTCATACACATATGGCTGCAATCATAATGGGTTAATTTAGCAAGATCAATTTGTTTATATTTATCTCTTACGTGGCCTCAATCACCACACCCACTCCATTGGGATGTATAGCTTCGGTTATAGCCTCGGCGATCTGTTTGGTCATTCTTTCTTGAACTGTTGTATTAGGACTGAAATAAAGTCAAAAGTTCTCAAACAATTGATGACATACCTTGAAGTCGCCTACTATACATTTCGACCACCCTGGCCAATTTGCTTAAACCCAGTACTTGTTTGTTTGGCAAATATCCGATAGAGACGTGTCCATAGATGGGCACCAAATGATGCTCACAAAGTGAGAACATTTCAATATCCTTAACGATTACCATTTCATCGTGGTCTTCGTTAAAGATGGCTTTGTTGAGTAGTTCGGGTAGTTTGACGTGATAGCCGTGAGTAAAATACCAGAGCGCTTTAGCCGCTCTTTCCGGGGTCTTTTGAAGGCCTTGGCGTTCTGGGTCTTCGCCCACAATTCTCAGCAGTTCTTTGTAAATATTCGTCAACTTCTCAATCATAACTTCTCTGTCATTATCTTCTTTGGACACGAGTTCTTCGAAATCTTCGGAATCAGTTGAACTGAAAGCTTTGGCCTCCAATTCCTTTTTGTGATCCATTTGTTTGTATAGACTTTTTAATGCTTTTTATTAAATAATTTTTAAAAATTTATGTTTAACTCAAACGTAAACTTAGAAGTAATGAAACTCTTCAGCGACTCCTTAAATATGAAAACTTTTACACAAATGAAGAAATTTTTGAATTTATGGGCAATTTATTGAATAAATAATAGTTTTGGTGATCACATGAGTTGACGCAAATCATAAGTTTGTGCCAATGTTTTTGATTTAAATTCTTGTTTGACAACTAAACGACAGGTGTTTATGCAAAAGGTCTGCACTAATCAGTGATCATTGATTTAATCAAATCTGACCCAAAAGAGGATTAACCGAAAATAAGTCCAATTAATACACATATAATCACTATTTGTGTCAAAAATGTTGATTTCAGAGATAGACTTCCGCTTTTGTCGATTCCATAAATTGATTTACGAGTAACTGATCTAAAAGTTTAGCTTCGAGTTCATTGGATTCTCAATGATGTAATCTAGCTATACAATTGCAGATACTCATGCAATTAGTTTGCAAGGACACTTGAGTTTGAGTGGAATTCTTTTAAATTAAGTGGAAAAATACAGTAAATAAAAAACATTTTCCATTAAATTGAATTATAATTTCAATTGAATACGTAATCAATTGCATAATAAACTGGGTATTCCCTGATTTGCAATGAATATGAAAAATGACCTTTCAAATCAAATTGACTTTTATCAATGTCATCCAAATTAATTCTAAAACAGAATTCTAAAAAATCTCAAAGAAGTTCTGTCAGAACTATACGTGAAAATCAAATTTAAATGAATGTGTGTCAGAAAGTTGCCTTGTTTATACTTATAATACTTCATCAATTATGACTCATATGCTAAACAATTGAATTTTTAATCTTATCAAGAGCATTTAGCGGCTAAGAATAAGATTAGAAAAGTTTGTATAAATTTCTGATCAAATATTGAGTTTGAATTAAAGAAGTGCCACATTTTATCACAGATTATATTCCAGCAAAAAATCTTTATTGAAATTTGAATTCAATAAACGAGGCAAATATAAAACATACAATTTTATATAATGTGCAGATACTTGATGGTACTTGATGATGAAGTATAAAATGAGCAAGCTGTTTGCAACCAGATGGATGACCTAACAGTTGAGAGTTTGAGATAAAGAGTGAACGCATGCGCTCTTCAGTCGTCTTCTCGCCATTTGTGCGAAAGGTCCGCACTTTTTGTACAGATTTTTAAAGGAAAAAAACTTAAATAATCTTCAAATGTATTGACATAAGTATTGATGAGATGGTCATCACATACAGCGATGCCATTTTGCGTACATTCGTGGCCCAAATATGTCGGGACATGGGATGGCACGCATCGCACACGACATCGCTGGAAGTGTTGACGCAAATAACATCTTCATATATGCGACAATTGGCCAAACATTGCGCCCAATTCGCCAACCATTGTGGCCGACAATCGCCGAACTTCGATGATATCGCTCTGGCATTCAATCACTTGAATATCGATTTTAATGAACTCAAAGACTATGTCAGTAGTGTTGAGTCCACTCCTTTCGAGCTCCCGGTCCCGAAATTTCCCGTCTCTAACGTTTCCAATCGAGTCCTCACTAATACCAGCGAAGGAGAAGAAAGACCTGAATGGTAGACATTTTTATTGCAATTCTGTTCCCTTTTATCATAAGATTTAACGATTGATATGAATTTAAACCAAATTAATGTAAAGGGACTCAAAATTCCTCCCAAATGAGCCATTTTTGACAAAATTTTAATCAACTGATCCAAAGGTATTACGAATGGTTACCCCCTTTACGTGAGTCACGACCCTCCGGATCAGCTGACGATAACGGAGACGCTTCCAAAGCCAATGAGGACGCACTTCAAGATAGTCTTATGTCTCCGACCTCTTCATCCCATTTGCCACAAGAATTCGGTTCTACTTCACCAAAAAGAGGCAGTTCTGGTGTCGACAGCTTTGGCTTTCTTCGAGATATCCACTTATCTGTTGGTCAAAGGGAAGGACGACTGCCCGACACTCAACGCATCATTGAATCGGATGACAGTCGAGATAATTCACCCGAAAGACAGATAAAAGTTGAAGAGAAGATCAAAGTTGAGGACAAAGATAAGAAGAAAGACAAGAAGAAGGAAAAGAAAGAACTCAAAGGCGACCGAAAGAAACAGAAGATTAAACTGAATAAAGAAAATTCACTTAAAATCAAAGCCATTATAAGCAAAGATAAGATCAGAGAACAGAAGAAACTCAAGAAGTTTTTGAAAATCAAAGATTTAAGCAAAAGATCTTATTCTCCGCTCAGCATTAAAGTGACCGGACTGTCAACAGGAACACCCACCGCTACATCGACACCAACGATGGCCAGATCACCCGCCAGTGTGGCCTCTCCTGACGGTCAGAGGAGTATCAGTGCAAACGTCGACTCTTCAATTGATGCCGTCATCGATAGAATCTGTGGTGAAGAGGAGGTTAAAGTTAGTCCGAAACTAAAGACAACTGAAGGTATTTATCTCAAGATTTTATATTATGAACGGATCCAACATTTAATGAATCCTTTCCTCAGAAACGCCTAAAAAGAAATATAAAATCAAAAGAGAAATTTCAGCGGAAAAGAGGCCCAAAAAGACTAAGAAAGAGGTGTCAATAACTGAGGTGTCAATGAGTGAAACCATCGATGAAGTGGTTCGTCAGTCACAGAACGTGTCGCCTCACAAACGATCACCGCATCAGATGATGAGCCCTAAAGTCAAGTCCGAACCCATTCCGATCTCATCTCCCACTATAAAACCACTTAACGCCCAGACCTTTGATGACGACGAGGCCGCACAGATACTGGTCTCTATGGCCGGCGAGAAGAATATACCCAAACGTAAAAAGAATAAGCCGACGGCAACCATTACCTGTCCTTCGCCTTCGAAAGAAAGCAGTTCTATATTTCAATCAGCAATGAGTTCATTTCCGAAGGTATCTCCCGGAGCGTCACCCCTTTCACCGACAATGTCTCATCAAAACCCATTCTCTGTCTCTAATCAGAATCCATTCTTCCCGACGCCTCCTCTTTTCGGACACATGTCTCCACCTTTATTGACGCCCGCAGTGCAGACCTCACCCCATGAATCATATCAAACGCCTCCGCCTTTAACCAAACCACGAACTTTGGCCGAAAAGAAGGCGATGCCGCCCGAGATTATGAACGCACCCATCGTTAAGAAGGAAAAGGATAAGGAAAATAAAACCGACAAAAAGGATAAGGAGAGGGATCGCGAACGCAAAGAAAAAAAGTCATCAAAACTAAAGAATAAGAAATTCAAGTCTCGAAAGACTATTAGTGATGACTCCTCTTCTTCTGAAGACGAGAAGAAACCCAAAATCAACATAAAGTTGGGCTCAATCTCCAAACCACAGCCCACACCACCGCCTAAACCAAATGAAAAGCTTTCGGTTAAGACTACTTCTGAAACTAAACCACCCGTAAAGACATTGCTGTCTCCCAAACATAACGTTCCAAATCAGGAGGACATGTCTAAAAAGAAGAGGGGACCGAAGAAGAAGCCCATCAAAGAAGAGGTCAAAGAAGACCAATCCTGTATTGTCATAAGAGAGACCATTACTGTGGACACGGGTGAAGGTGACGGCAAAGTCTGGATATGTCCGGCCTGTAAGAAACCTGACGACGGAAGTCCTATGATAGGTGAGTCTAACAATTGCGGTGAACCGACTAAGAGTAGATTTACTCGATCTGGTCGTCAATATTGAAATCAATTTATATTTCCTTTCCATTAATCCATTTATATATTGCTTTTGAATATTTAATACCTTTCCTGTCATCCATTTGTCTGTCATTTGTCTCAAATATTCAATAAAATTGATTCCAAACCTGTCTTTTGTTCTGTGTTTTCATTTTCATTACTTATTCATTGCTTTGCTTTTGTTTCTTAAAACTCTGAATTAAATATTGTTTACTATTGAAAGGTTGTGACACTTGTGACGAATGGTATCACTACCTGTGTGTGGGTATAACAGAACCGCCCGGAAAAGACGAGAGTTGGTTCTGCAGGAAATGTGTCCAAAAACAGCAACAAATCGTTCAGAAGTTCGTTAAGAAAAAAGAAGTGAAAAAAAGAGTTAAAGACAAATGACATGAAAGACATGAAGAACACAATTTGACAATTGGTTTGGCAGCCAATACTAAAACAGCCCTTAAAGCCACCCCCTCTACATCTAAAGCAACCACTCCATCAATACATGCAACCACTCCACCAATCATTAAATCAGTAAGTCTTTAGTTTTCACTCTTACACACCTATCTGTTCATTTGAAATGAACAAGATCAGTTTAAAAATTGAATACACACTATATTTTTGCGATAATTGTTGTATAAAGTTTAACCAAGATCATTCTTTGACTTTTGGATAACAGCCGACTCATACTCAGGTTTCAAAGAAAGAGATAAAACCGATCCCCGTCTCAAATAAGCCGCCGCTTATGAGACCGAGGGGTCGGCCGAGAAAAGATTCTTCTTCTTCGACTCCTATTTTGCAGCCAAAGAAAGACAGGAAACAGAGTTCCGACGAAGACATTAGTGATTCCAAACCCAAACTCAAAGAGAGACAAAGGCCTCCAAAGCAAGAGGAAGATGAGGACGAAGAGTACATCTGTCCGCAGTGCGAAAAGCCAGACGACGGCACGCCTATGATTCAGTGCGATAAATGTGATCAATGGTATCACTGGCAATGTGTCGGCATTTTGACAGAACCTAAGGCCGACTCCAATTGGATGTGCACTCGCTGTAAGAAAAAGAAGCAGTCGCTCACTATTCCTCCCAAACCTATCGTCGCCCAAAAAACTCCGGCCACTTCTCCGATCGTACCGCTGACCAAATACGAGGCGACGCATAGCGCCCGCGGTGACAGTCAGTGGCAGTGCCCGACCTGTCATATGATAGTCGACAACAATAAGCCATCGATTTGTTGCGACGATTGTGACAATTGGTATCACTGGCACTGCGTTGGCATAACTATGGCGCCGGAAGAAGACGACTCCTGGTTCTGCAGTCCTTGTATCGAAAAACAGGCTAAAACTCTGGCCATTGCCTACAAATTGGCAAAAGTTCGTCGATTTTAACCAATTAAGTAATCATTTCAAGATTTTTCTACGGTTTTTTTTCCTTCTTTTTTTAGGTTATGCCTAATTACAAAATGACCTGAGTCATGTCCTTAGTCATGTCCTGAGTCATGCCCTGAGTCATTTCAAAATTAGATTAAATCGTCTTTTGATTTATATTCTGTTTTGAATGCAATTTTTATTCGTTTATGTTATTCCTGAAAATTCCTGATTAAGTGATAACTCGTTTTATTATTGGTATGAATTGTCTCTTAAAATGTTTAATTCAAACATTAATTGATTTTCTTTGTGGAACAGCTCTGGAATTATCACTGATTTGGCGCAAAATAATCAAATGATTCGGTGATCAAAACAATTGGTTTTCATATTTCAAACAAATGGTTGCAATAAATGTCAAATTGTGTTCTTCATGTCGTTTAGAGATTTTATTTCTAATTTCATCAAACAATTCATTATTTCATTTATTAATATTCTTCTCATTTATATTCACATCAAATATAATATTATTTATGTCTTATATATAGTATTCTAAGTATAAAAACTAAGAATAAGTTTTAAACGAATGGATAAAAGGGTTTCAAATGTAAAAAGAATTTGTTTTTATCTATTGATTACAAATCGAAACTTAATTAATAATAATTATTACTATTATTATATTTTTCTTTATTATATTCTCATTGAAAGACTAAATAATTCACTCGTTATTTGAGTTATTAATAAAATCATGTTTTAAATCATTTAATTTTGATTCAAATGTTTTTTT
>JAQFXL010000742.1:0-17117 GCA_034693445.1 Edwardzetes edwardsi
CCACTCAAGGGTGAGGTTCGAGCGGTACTGGCGTTGCTTTTAGGCGAAGAACTGACTTTCAAAGTGGGAGTCCTTTTCTCACTAACGACGACATCATTACTTAAATCACAATTTCTTTCTCCGATATTATTATTAAAATTATTGCTTTTTTTGGTCGTTATTTCGTAGGGTTTGAACGAAAGTTTCGCCGAATTATTAGAAGTGGTGTTACTTTGACTGCTGTTATCGTCGTCACCATTAATGCTGTTCACTGAAGAGCTGCCAGTCTTTCTCTTATCAGCACTACTGGTGTTATTACTACTGTTATGGTCTCTATTCTTGTCGACACCGCCTAAGAGTTTGCTGTTCGGCGAATCGACTCCAATGCTGGAACAGGTCTTCGCCAACAGCGCCAGAGGACTCTTGTTTGCGTCCAACTGTAACGACAAGTTCAGACAAATTAATGATAATTCGTTGCAATAATTATCGACACTTAAGTCGAAAAAACACATTATTTTCAATGAGAAAAGGCTAACAAAAAGGCAATTTTCGGAATAAATTAGTCGTTTGTAAAGCAAAGAAATAAATTATAATTTATTTTGTAATTAATTTAATTATATTTTACAATAAATTTATTGGAATTTTCAAATTAAGGCAATGATTGCAATGCAACGAAAAAAAAGCTAAACTTTCATATCCTTTGCAAATGTGATAACAGTTTTTATGCACTAAAAGTCGTTTTGAAGGATAGATTGCGCTTAAAGTGAAGAAAAATTGTTTAAAATTAATTCATTTTTTTATTAAACGTTAATTAATTAGTTTTTGTACTAATTTTCCATTTGTTTGATTGAATTATTATGTTTTGTTGGCAACAGTTCTTTCACTCTCCTTATGTCAAGATCTGAGCCACTGATAGCCAGACCTTATATGAACCAAACAGTGCTTATCATTAATTTATTATAATTTTATCGAAATTAATAATAAAAGCAAAAAATTGTTAGAAATATAATAAATTTGAAATTTTATTTGTGGTTAACATAAAAAATAAGTTTGATTTCTATCTCTGCTCTCAAATGGTTTTATTGTTTGTTTCTTTGAAAATTGTTTTTCAAACGCCTTTTGATTTCATTTCAAAAGCATTTTTCTGACAAAACTGTTTCAATAAAAACCTTTTTTTTGACGAATAAATTATATTTTGAGACATATTTAGAACACTTAAAGACACAAATTTTAATGACAAATAATTTATTGTAAAAAAATTATAAGACATTTGAATTTAATGATAGTATTAATCATTTGGATAAAGAAAATGAATGGAAATATAGTTTTCGATCTGATGTCTGATCTCATTGCAGAATAAAATATATAAACCATTAAAGTTTGGAAAAATATATTTATGAAAACATTTTTCAACAAAAGTCATGTGAATAAAAGCATTCATAAAATAATTAAAATTAATTTATATGTCTATTCAAACTTCAAATACGGTCTCACTTTTCACAAAATACTGATCACATGTTTTGATTCTGAATATCATAACAAAAAACATCCAAAAATTTATTGCATTTTTTCGCTATCTTTAGGAATAATTAATGGTTTGATATAATGGTAATAATTATTTCAAAAGTTGATAATTGTTTTATATCTTCTCATTAATAGAAAAGTCTAATTAAAACTTTTGAAATCCAATAGCAGTTTGTTTTAAAACATACGATAAAATTATTTATATCTCTAATCGAATAAATTTTATGCAATTATTTGCAATAAAATGCATTTATTTGTCATTAAATTTCGTTTGACATCCAAACGACTGAACAGCTTATCATTTATAAGGGAATAAAATTTTCAAATAAAAAAATATATTATTCTGTATATCAATAGTAAAATTTAAAGACTTTTATTGCCTTTCGGTTATCTGACAGTAAATTAAAATTCATAAAAGGTTTTGATATTCACTGACATTACTATTTCAATGATGTTTTGGTAACTTTTCTTAAAACTTTCCTTGAGTTTCGATAACAAATTAGTATTGAATTATTGTTTGCATAGGAAACGAGTCTATAGATTAACATTAAAATCAATAATTTATAAAATGAACGAATATTTTAATGATTTAATCAAAACAGAAAAATAGGAAATGTTTGGATTTTTCACGACTCAAATATTCTGTCAATTGTTTTGATATATTGTCAGAACATATGTTTGAGAAACTGACAAAACTGTCAAATGGTTTAAACAAAATATTCAATTCAAGAGTACATTCAGACAACAAAATATTTTCGTTACAATGAAAAGAAAAATTAAATGAAAAAAAAATCTGATTAGTCCTCAACTGATATATAAAATACTTGTCATAAAAGACTGTTTTCGCAGTTGTTTTAATCCATAACACAATATATGATTCATACAATTCTTTTGTTTATTAAAAACATTTATTTGTCATTCAATTTGATTGAAAATCATATGTTTTTGTGGAGAAATACAATAACATATATAATGAATAAATTAATTCATTAATGAATGAATGGATTCAAATGAAACTCAGTTTTGAAACAATTTTAGGTTAACTTTCATTTGAGAGCAGACTTGAAAATGTTTGCCCGGAATTTCAATTAACTCTATATTTGGTTCATTTGAATGAATCACATGAATAAAGACATCATTGAGTGAAATAAATTAGCAAAAAAGATTAAAAATATTGAGATATTTGGCACATATGTCAGCGCAAGGATAGCACAGGGATAGGGATAGGGATAGCAAAATATCAGTTCTCTCTCTCCCTGTTTTTGTTACACCAAATTCTTTCAACAGCTATACTGTTGACTATTTTGAGAGGTTATCGCAAAAACACAATTATTTAAAGAAAATTATATTCATTTCAATGGATTACATCACAAATGAGAAGACTTTAAGTATTAAAATATTTTCAAATTTTCATTAAAAATATATGAAATTTTTGATAACTTTGAAAAAGCATTTCATAAATTACATGAAATATAATGAGAAAAATTGTGACAAAATCTTATATTTATAGCATTCATAGGATTTGTAGCCTTTTGTGTGATGTGTCTCTCATTGAGGCACTCATAAAATTAAGAGGTTTAATGACTTACTGTTGTTGGCAAAGGATTCAAGTATTCTGGCCTTAGATATTGGTTAGCACTTGATGTCAACATTTTTCACAGAACATCATAAATACGTCCACAGAATATAAAAGTTGTTTTTTTGAATGTCTAATAAAGTATGAGTCAAATGAAATCCGATTTAATTGCGAACAACCGAAGAGATATTCACTCCAACCTTCAGCTCAGGAAAAGTTGTCTTTCGATCGCAATGAATGAGAAGCGAAACCAAACTTTTTTCACTCTATAAAAGACTTGTTGTGGATGTGTGTGTGAAGGAGAGCACAGGCAAAATACAACTGAACGATCAGAATACTCCGCAACGAATGAGTGAGATGTTCACCCTTGGAAACTATGCCACCGAATGAGAGACTTGTGCTGCCAACGCACCTCAACAGTCGACTTTTTTGGGAACAGCTGCTGCGCACTGCCACCGATGTCGACAGCACCGGCTAAATGAGGGGAACGATAGCTTTCAAGTAACTAATTCACTAACGATTGGTGTGTTTTAAGAATTTATTATATTTACAGAAAAACTACAGTTTTTAGCATTAAATTTATGGAATAGTGTCGCAGAAAATCGTTATCTCTTTTATTCTCAATTAGTTTTCAAATGTTTTCTCAGTTTTATTGCATTTTTTGAGCGAAAAATATTCACTCAATTTATAGCTTTAAAGCCAATAATAATTGGATATTAATTCAACTCAAAGACTGATAATTAAATAATTACATTGTAGTCGAGAATAATTGTCTAATGAAATAATTAATGAAAGTCTTGATTAAAAATTTGGCAAAACTTCAAATTATTTTTTTAATGGAGAAGACAGGAATAACCAAGAAAATATAATTTTCTTGTCAGGCTCCTTCACATTAACAAGTTTCACCAACAAAATAATCATGTTTATCTAATAACCAGTTTATTATTGATCATCAATTCAAGGAAATAACATTCATTTCTTAATATTTAAATAATATTTTCAATTTTAGACGATTTTAATATAAATTAATGAGATTTTAGTTCATATCAAAGAAAATAAATGTTTTTTTTGCGACTAAAAAGCGTCAAATCGATAGTCATTTGGAAATTAAGTGCAGAATTTGCAGCACTTTATACACAACAAGAGTCAGCAGTTTTACATTTTTTACTTTTTCTGCGATTGTTTTCTTCAATAAATTCATTTTGAGTGCAATCCAGGCATAAATTCTTTGTAAAAAGCTATCGATTATCGCTTTTTCACTTTTAAAACTTTGAGCAACGGTGGCCAAGGGGTGAGTTGGGGGTTGTTGTTGTCTAGAAATTCAACCTCTCAAATAAAAATTTGATAATTGTGTCAATTTTTTCGAGGATCTGTATCTGAATCTAATTTTGGAAATATTGAGCTACAATATATTTTGTTACTTGGTACTATTGAGAAAATTGTGAACTCTGTGAATTACTCATATTTTTGGACATTCTTCTGACACAATCAACCAGGAAGATTTTATTGAATTATTAATGAGTTGATAACTTCTCCAGGGCTATAATTTGACGGTTCCAGGCTTAAATTAATCATAAATAAATTGCCATAAATACAACGTCCATATCGTGACCACCCCTTGGCTTTCAATTAACATAAATATCGAGTGAGTAAGTGTTCAATGGGTTTGAATTGCTTTGAGAAACAGTCGAATCAAATATTTATGATCAGAAAGAACTGAATTTAAAATTTTTTTAATGAATAACCTCTTCTTCTGTCAAAACAAATTCATTAATTTTGAAATATTGCTCGGAGTATATGAAATATAATTTCAGAATAAATCAATTTTCGTCTTCTTTTCTCATTCAATGACGACTGCAATGAATGCATTGACTGTACGAATGTTTTTCATCAGAATTTATGATTTTCTCATTTGGTTTATACTTTTGAATATATTTTTGATAATATTTTTCTATTCTTACAAATCCTTGACTTTTCCGGAAACACATGACTCGAAAATTATAAATGATTTTTATGTAATATTTACGATATTTGAAACAAATTACTCTAAACTTTGATATTTATTTCAAATGAAATGATTGCGAATACGATTCCCTTCGCATATGTTTGCCATTGAATGTGAGTTTGCGTTAAATCATTAAATCACTTTTGAAACTTTGAATATTTTTTTAAACCCAAATCCTGTTTATTCACACATTTTTAGCGCAAATTATTCTTTGAAAAGAATTTTTGAGCACTTTTTCAGCACTCAATTCATTTTTCAATCAAATTATAATCAAGCAAACATTCAATTAATAAATATGACATTTGAGTCTATTTCAGTGTTTGTTAATCGAGTTTTAAAGCCAAAGTTCACAAAATTAATTGATCAGAATCAATTTAAATTATTTTCCAATTAGCTCAGCTAATAATTATGCCCCTGATGCATTATAATCAAGTAAAATGGCCGTTCTATTCGCACATTTCCTTTGTTCTCTTGTTATTGACTTTTATATTATAATTTAAAATTTTATTTTTTGCCTAATTATTATTTGATTTCGTGAGAGATATTTTATAATTCTGCATGATTAATAGTACAATTCAAAATGCAATCTAATCTCATTGCTGACTGATTAAAGATCCAGCAACTAATCTATTGTTTGATTGATTCGTTTCTTTTTGAAATGAATTTTTCTGCAATCGATTCGTGTTTTGAGTGAATAAGAAATCAGTTGATTATAATGTCCTGAATATGGAGTGCTATCTGACAGACCAGTAGTGGTAGTGTTGGCACAGACTGTGACAGAGAAGAATTGCATCGATTAGTGTTTAATTTGGTCACGAAAACTGTCAAAATCAGTCACTGGTCTGTAAATGATTTATGCCTTCATTGGATGGCATAATATTGCTGTGAAGAGCAGTCGATTCACTCTATTGTCTCTTTCGCTTCGGCACAGCATAAATGCTGAAGAACTTAACCGAAACGCTCTAATTAAGGGTATGTCAGACAGCGCTCTGAGTTATGGATATATTCTTTACCAAAGATTACCGCTTATTATAGTTGAAAAATATATTGAAATATAATAACAGAATATCTGTAATCAAAGTCTAAATTTTTGAATAGATTTCTACATTATTTTCGATTCATTCAAATGTCATATTAATTATATGAATGAAGAAAACATTTTTCAACTCAAATGTCATAAAGACATGAGAATAGAGTTAAAGAATTTATTTTTTCTTTTCTTCAAAATTATAATCTAATATAAAAATGAAAAATTGTGATCAAAATCAAAGTCAGAGATGAAAATGTCTGATAAAAACTGAAGAGAAAACTAATGATAACTTTTGAAGTTGTAGTTTACAAAAATACTTGAAATTTAATCGTTAAGTTAAAGAAGTTTTTCTTCGAGTCTAACATCAAAGTTATAATTTTAATGAAATATTTCACTTTTGATGCATAGCATATGGCTTGTGTCAGATTGTTCTTTATTATAATAATCAGTGTCATTTTGAGTATCACTTTTTTCAACGCATGCCATCCATTGCATTAACTTTGAAAATACAATTTTATGCCATTTTTGGAGCTTTTAGTTTATTTTATTCATCTTCTTCTTGATTTATCTCCGCTTAAAATTTAGTCATTAAGAGCCAAGATTATATATCTTATCACTCTTTCTTTATTTGGTCTTTTGATAAACATTTTTCACACAATGGGAACTCAGAATGTGTGGGTTCTATCACACATTCAATCCATTAACTGATCAATTAATTGATGAATTTTATCATTTAATTAAGTTTTATTGAATCAAAATCTGATTCATCGATAGTATTGGTTATAAGAAATATGCTCTTGATTGTTTAATCTAATAGTCATCTCTTCTGCATACTTGAGCGCATAAAATCTCGAACTTAGCATAAAGTTATTGGCCGTACGAAACAAATTCTGTGCTGACTTGACTCGGATGACCTGAACGTCATTACTCTTGATATTCATCGCTTGGTATCTGATTATCTCGTTTTTTGAGATTATTTTTCTTTGGTTTCTGTCAAATGTGCCGTCGATTCGATGATCTGTTGCTGTCATATGGGATGAGAGCTCAGAATTAAATGATTGAATAGTCCGACAGTTGAAAAGCTGTGCCGCCCTTCAGATCGACTTCAGCCGATTTGAATTAAAACGTTTAGTTGAAAGCACCTACTCTTGAATAGAGGCGAAAAATAAAAGTTACGCCAAAACAGCACAGAATAACAAAAATGAATTAGTCTTTGAGAAACAGCGCTATAATTATCGGTCTGTTATTGAAAACTAGGAAAATGTGATAACAATTAGTTTAAGAAAATGAAAAAATAATTTCCAAAACCAATTAATTATTAAGTCTTTTGAAAGCTATCATTAAATAGCGTTAAAATTTATTTTTGTTTTCATTTCCTCTAATCTATTGATTGATTTATTAACTAATTTCATTCAAACTAATCATTTATTAGACTTAAGACAATTCAATAACTTATCCCTATATTTGGCAATGAATTTGATGACTGAGTCGTTAAAGAATGAAATCATTTCAAGTCATTTATAACCAATGTATTAATTATATGTTTGGTGAAAAATTGATGAAAAATTGTTGTTTAAGACAGTCATTAATTTTTACCATTTTTATCGATCGATAGAGAATGTGTTTGGTTAGTCTCTGTCTGTCTGTCTGTATATCTGTTTGTTTAGTCGATTATTTGTTTGATATTTTTATTGACAACACATTGAATAATAGTTTTCACAATTGAGGGCCACTTAAAAGGTCAGACATATGCTGTTTCACGACAAACATAATGAAATCATTTACAAGTTTGTTTAAAAAGTGACTAGCTCATTGATGTCGCGTAGAACTAATCGATTCAATGAAAATCTTGATTTAAAAGTATGTTTACAGGATTTCCTTTTAGAGTATTAAAGGATATTTGAAAATATGTTTTTGATTTTTATGAATGAATTTTTGGTTAAAATCAATCAGAATTCTAAGCATTAAAATAATCTTTCAATTAATTGACAGAAGTTTTAATGCGATTAAAAGAAATAAATTTATTGCTCGAAAAGTAATTATTGTTATCAATAATATTGTAGAGAATCTCAAATATTTTAATGAGTTTCTGAAATATTCTGATCTTAAGTCAGCCCTCAATAGAAACCAATCTATCAATTGATTCAATTCTGAAGGCGTTTAACTTTTTTGTCAAAAAAAATCAAAAATAATTTCTGACTTTTGAGGTGAAGAAGAATAAAAGCGCTTCGGATTAACTTCAGAAGAAGGAGAAGAAATGTTTGGTGGCTTTAGTGGCAAACAAACCTTTTGATAGATATGTGGGCGAAACATAACCAACAGAATGTCTGCTCAGCACTAAAACTACTCAACTATTGAAAAGAACTACTGAAGAGAGATTTGTTTTTGAATTGGGGAGAGAGAGAGAGAGAGAGAGAGAGAGAGAGAGAGAGAGAGAGAGAGAGAGAGAGAGAGAGAGCACTTCCAGAGCTCACAGATGCTGAAATTGTGTGTGAAAATCAAGAATAATAAGCAATAGGCTGTGCAGTTGTGGTTCTGTAGGTGCGGTAGACAATGGATGACAAGTGACATGACATGCCCTTCATGTGTGAGCCCAACACAGATATGCAGCTCAAAGCAAACCCAATGCATTATATAATTCAAGGCTAAACCTGATGGTTGAGTTGAAAAATGATTGATAATTAGTTGTTAAGCGAAACAAAGTTAACAACATTTTTATGTATTCCTTTGGTTTCATTGAATATCTCTTTTTTGTTATTTTTTGATTTATTTCTTTCCAGTAGTTCTTAAAGCGATGAAACAATTTTTCATTTCCATCATTATTCTGATCACTGATAGGACACACTTTTAAGGCAGAGTTTTAGTCTCTTTTCAATGTTATTCTCAATTTATTTTTGGAAAGTTTTCTAAAACAGCGATAAATAAGTTTTGTTAGAAATGTTGTTGTTGTGAAAAGTCAGTCGCCCTGTGCTCTGCTATTTGGCCCACAATTTATTAGCTGTATTGATACAGGAATTTTAGAATAGCACCCACCTCAAAATATATGTCCAACATCACAGTTGGGGTGAACCAGCGGTAAAACTCTGCTGGATATAAATTTAGAGGTATATTCTGTTTGAGCCGTCAAAAATTGTTGGCCAAACACAACAGTGCAAAACATGTGCCACTTTGACAATTGGCACATTATTTATTGAATTAATGGCACTGACTATTTTCAGTTACCTTCCTCAATTTCGTCTGCAAAGTCTCTAGCCTTTAGACAAGTGGTAACCCTTATCCGTCAGTCCCTTGAGACCACTGACAGCGCTCTTTGAATGGAAAAGTGTTTAAAAGCCATTTTGAGAATTAAACTCAAAAAAATAGTTTTGAAAAACACGAGAATTATTCAAATGAAAAACTTCTCATACCTTATGTCGACGTCAGTCTCCTCATAGAGTTTCACCTCTGGAGCTGACGGCCAACAGCATTGACAGCACCGGCAGATTCTATTTTTTGCTTGTTTCTCTCGTCAGACCTCCGACTAAGACATGTCTTGTCTGATCAAAATTTATGAACAACACATGAGTTATATTCTGAGTTCAATCCAGAAATATATATAGAATTAAATGCGATTCAAAATAGTCTTCTTTATCTAACGATCGTCTGACAAACAGATCCACATGTGTTAGCAGTTGTGCTGTCATATAATCATAGATTATTTAATTGATATCCAGAGCCTGTCTCCCATTTATAGCCCATATCTGACTGAATGTCACACTCTTTTGTAGACAAGTTTTCTATTGGATTATGTTTTTTATTGCTTTCATACTTCAGAATACAAACAAATAATTGATAAGTCATTCAATCATAACATTATTTTTTATCGCTTTTTATTATTATTGGCATAACTTTTAATAGACTTCTAATAGATATTACATTCGATAAAATAGTTTCTCAATTGTTTGGTTTGGTGTCAGGAGTTTAGGAAAAGTTCTTTAATGGCTTAGATTCTGAAAAATACCTTGCTTACTAGATAACAAAAAGAAACTTTAGGAAATTATTCGTAACTTATATTCAGTTTTATCTTTTGTTTTGTTGTTTTCAAAAAAATATTGCCTTTTGAATACCATATGAGGCCTGGAAACCATTAATTGATAACTGCAGGGAATCAAGAGGAAAGGTATGAAAAGTTCTGTATCCCTACTATTATTAACTATTATGTACTTATTATCATCACTTTGTTGGCGATATGTTGTCAGGAAATGAACAACAATTTAAACCTCAATTCACAGCTCTTACACCATAACTGTCGACACATTTATTTGGGAATAATAGCCAAGAATCTCATGTTTTCATAGAATTGGTGATAAAATTGTCATTAATCTGGAAAAAAGTTTTTTAATTTTTTTCAGAAGAGAGAGAGAGAGAGAGAGAGAGAGAGAGAGAGAGAGAGAGAGAGAGAGAGAGAGAGATATTACTAAGTAAGTAATACATGGAGTCAAAGGAAGTAATAATAATAAAAATAATGTGTAATCCTGTAAAAACCAAATCTATTATTACTTTTGATGATAGTATGTGTCCACAAGGGATGGTGTGTATCGCAACTTAAAAAAACCAAGAATTTTTTTGATAGGATTAACACACATTTGTTAGCAAACGTGTATTTTTCACCTCTATTTTTCCTGCAAAAATAAAATTAAAATTCAAACAAGCGTAAATTTTCAATTTAAAATATAGTAATTCTATTGATTAATTACTTATAATTTCTTGGTGAAACTGGAGGAAAATTCATCAACTTGTCTCTTTCCAAGTTATTTGTTGCTGGGATAGTCTGTATTTCGATTAATATGAAATATCTAGATGAAAACAGTGGGACTATAGAGGAAATTATATAAAATTCAATGCAATGAATAGAGACATCAAAATTAATGAGAAAAAGTCAAAACGTATAAAAGAATTGTAAAAATTATCGTCTATTTTGATGAACAGAATATTATTCACAAATGAATTCCACATTATATTCGTTACTGTAATTAACGTAATGAGAAATATACGGCTTATGTATGGCTTGTGATAAAACTATTAGATATTTTGCAGCAATTTATATAAATTTTATGTTCAGTTTACTGCTCTGTTCTTTGTGTGTATATATTTAATTGTCCGGTGCTTTTCATAGACAAGAATACATTGGAGAATAGACTGAATATACACTTTTGAAAATTGATGTTCAGCTCAATATTCATTATGGAATATGTGATCATTATTTTCATTGCTTTATCGCTTATTGCACGTTAACATCAATTATTGACTCAAATTTTGTGGCAATACTAACATTAGACTCTTAGAATTGAATGTGAAATAGCCAGGTCACAATTGGTGATGAATAAAAGTACAATAGGTTCTGCATTGCAAATGATTTCTCTCTCAAAGAAGAATCTTGCTAAAGTAATTGCTATAGTTTTGATGAAATGGTTATCCCCTCAAAAGTTTGAGAAATTATGGTTTTGTCTCAATATTTCATGAGAACAAAGACTGTAATAAATGCTATTATTTTAAATTTTTTCTCTGATATAAAATTTCATTTTCTAACCATTATTTTCAAGAGATATAATTCATTGTACTTCATGTCAAATGAAGCTTTAAATAATGAATTATAGCCAAGAATTATAGCCGGGTATTATAATTTATTATATTCTTAAACTTATGGTTTCTGAACACAATGTAATCCAATCTAAAAGAAAATTATTTCACATAAAAATTGTTTGAATTTTTTTCTATTGAATCAAACGAAACATTTTTCACATTCTGTCGAAACTCAAAGAAAATTGAATTATTTGAATACAAAGACATAACTGTCATAAGACTGAAACTTATATCCAGTTATTATTTGAGATATTTTCTATTGAATTGAAAAATATTTTGTAAATATATAAAATGGTTTTACTTTTTCAGGAATTGACTTTTTATAAATAAAACAACATAATGGATGTCCAGAGGGTAGAATAGACCATATGCACTCTAGTTTGTTTGTGCTAGATTAAATTCAATCATGCAACATTCATAAGTCTAAATAAACTATGTAAAATTTAATGCAAAGCTTCTCTTATATCTCTTTTGAATGTTTTCTATGAAAACTCATTGAAAGATGAATTGTGAACATCACTGAACACAAAATTCTTGAGTCGAGGCTATTATCAAAGTTTATTACAGCACTTATTTTCGGCCCTAAAAATATCTATACTTACTTTCAAAGAATATTCAGAGAATAATATATCGTTTAAATGCTTAAAATAATCTGATTTTTACTTAAAAGAAATGTCAGACCATTTTAGTAAAGAGTAGTGAATGTAATGAATGAAAAATTTATTTTAATTCAGAATTTGACGGCAAAGAAGAAGAAGAGTTAGAAATCATTAAAAAGAAGAAAAAGAATTGGATTGAAGTGAAAAATTAGTTTTCTTCTGAAGAGAGAGAAATTCATTTAATAAATCATTTGAACGAAATTTTATTTCAGAGCTAAATATGAGCGCTAAGTATATGAGTATATGAGAGCCTCTATTAAACAGATCAAGAATAAAGAGAGAGTGAAAAACTAGAAAATAAATTTTCTCTCTAACCGTCAGAATAACTGAAATTCATTTTTCTTTTCGTCTCTCTCTCTCTCTCTCTCTCTCTCTCTCTCTCTCTCTCTCTCTCGGCATCTTTTCAGTGAAGTCATTTTTGTGAGGCCATTAGTATTGGTGAAGAAAATAAATTGTTTGCAGCAAATGATTAATCATAGGTCTCATAGCAGTGGCTGAAAAGCAAACTTAAACACTCAGACACTCAAACACTAGCTTTTCGTCGTTAATCTTATCGTTTGATTTTTATTTTCTCTCTATTCTCTCTGTTAGGCTTCAACTCCAAACACTATATCCTTCATTATATTGTTTGGCACAGCACAGAGTCAAACTCCGGAGTTTGGAGAAAGTGGTGGCCGTCCAAACAATGTTGGAGGCCATCCGTCTAACTTAGAGCCGACTTTAGGCGTTCCACAGACGACTATACGCTTCATCAGACAAATTGAATTGAAAAATACAAAAATATCTCTTAAAAGATGTTTGCGTTCGTGAAAGAGAGCGACCACTAAACAAAGTTAATTTGCTTGATACTTTACTACTTCTCATAGAGTTTGATCGGCCATTAGACTGACCGGAGTATTGAAACCGCTATCAAAGGTTTGTTTTGGTTGTCATTTATCATATTCGCAATGCTTGACATCAAATGGAGTACAGAATGCTTTCAATTCAATCAATAATATTGTCAAAAATGAGTGAATGCTTTCTCTGTTATTGTTATGAATGGTGTGACCAAGTTTCCTGTTTTCACCTAGATCCAATTGATTCATCGAGTTCTTTGCTTGTCTTCAGAGTAACATAAGTTATGAATTGTATTTTTCAGAAGACATTTACACTAATTTTCAATAAACTATGAAAAATGTATTATTCCGTCCAATTCTATGATAGGCTTGAGTTTCGATAAATGTATTTGTGTTCTATAAGTCGAAAGGGAAGAGGAGACCCATTAGTGACAGATTGTTTGTCCTCAGCGCCTGAAATATGAGCCAAAATATTATTATCGATGTGAAAGTGAATATTCTATGCGATTGAAAACAGCGAGTGATCTATGATTTCTGGATAAGTTATCACTGCTTTTGAGTCATAATAAAGAGAAGTTCACGAGAGAGCACTGGAAGGAACAGTAATCGATACAAAAGCACTTCATATCCATATGAACTGATTGTAATATAGACTACACACTCGGGAAATGGATTTCTCGCTGCGAACTATGGCTTTCACTTTATTTACCAAAAACATATTTATTGAGCAAAATATTGAAATTTCGTTTTGCAATAAATAGAAGAGAATTATGTAAAACCTTCGCAAATAATATTAGAGCTCACAAAAGGACCTGACTTTAGGTTATATACACAATCAAAATATTTGAATAAAACTTCGCTTTTCGTGTTTATAATATTCAATAATAAAAACGGCACTAAAAATGTGTTTTTGCTTAAAGGCATCCATTTTTTACTCAACATTTTTCTTTTGAAATTCAATTTTGCTCTCAGAATATAACCGAAAATTTTATATACATTTATCGGGATATATAAGACATGTTTTAGTGGTTTTCATTCCTCTTATTTATTGAGTGATTCTTCTGTTGAGGAATAAAAGAAGACATAATATTCTCCGACTTTTAAAAAACGTGTCATTCATTAGAGGGTTTCGATTTTCATTTGAGTGCCTCCGAGTCAGAGATGTATTCATTCTGTGCTCTCAATGTTCTCTTCGGGGAGTTTTCATTTGAAAAACTTAGTACTGCTGACAATAACCCAATACTAAGTAGTAGTTATGTGTAGTTCCTCTCATATAATGTGAAGACACTATTGGATATCAAATATTAAAATATATATAAAAATAAAAGTAACGCTCAAAACGTCAAATAGAGTTTTGCTTCAGAGATATCATTGATAGCAGTCATCAGTTTTGTGTTTCAAACAGAGAAAAGTCGTATCAAAAAACATATTCATTATTAATGTCCGAAGCAATGGGTCTTCGGATCAGTTTTTACTGATAGTCAGCTCTCAAATTACTTTCATTTTATTTTCGTATTAAAATCAAAATCTGAATCAAATTCAAACAATTTCTGTCTTTCAGCTCATTATTTATAAGTCTATATCCATTGAGAACTTCACTATTGGATATAAAGTTTGATGGCATTGCAAATGCAATTATGTGTAGAATTCATTCTGGGCTCAAAACATTAGGCTCTCAATAAATTTCAGTAATACTGTGCTATCAATGATAGGATTAAAATCTTTTGACTGAGTATTTGCAGAAAATTGAATTATGGATCCAAAAGAGAAATATTAGTGAAATATATGCGAAGTTTTTTTTTAAAAAATTAATGGCATTGAGAGGAACACCACTCTATCTAATGACACAATCGTATGAAAGTTATAGCATTTATTATGAGTTTTATTAATGGAAAAGTCATACTATTATACGATACGGCAATCAATTGTTTTTGCCGTTTGCGTGATATCTGGGAATAAGTTATTATGTTTGGAGTCCGACAATAGTTATGCATAACTAAAAAAATCATATCAATTGCATAACTCATTCTGTGCGCTATATATGTGTTGCAAAGCCGGAAGATATATGAAGGAAAAGAGCATTTTGTCAATGCCATGAGCTCTGGTGCTTTGGCGACTGCCTGTTCCACACCCAAATACAATGGCTGTGCTCTATCCGCGTGCTATTCAACCATAATATGTACGATATGTGCTGTGCTATCAAAACATATGAGCGGCTGAACAGCAGTCCATTTATTACAGAATGCGATGTCATTAATATCTTCTGTTCTTTCGGTTCAGCCGTTAATTGCAAACAGACTTTTGATAATCGCCTTTCATTGTATTCGAGCGCCTGACTGTGCGCTCGGAGGCTAACTGTGCAGTGTTTGGCCAAAGAGAAACACATAGAATTCATATGCATTTAATGGTCTAACAAAACGTTAGTGCAATCAAAACATTCAAAACACGTCCATTTGTTTTGTATGTCTATCATTAACGGCGCTCAGAATAACGCCTTAAAATGTCAATTAAGTCAAACGTTAATTGTGTTTCGGCTAAAACAGCAGATAAATAAATGATCTTTCAAAATACCACCACTACTCCACCACTCTATCACTATCTGTTCCATTATTCTTAGCATTTCATTCACACAGAATTCATTGCACAGAATATCAAAATATTTACTAATTAGTATTTTAACCTTGTCTCTCCTAATTTTTTTTATATTTTTAACCCAAATATTATTAGAGATTAATATCGAAATCGAGTAACAAATTTATTGTCGATTTTTCTGAATAAATTGCAAATCACCTGATAATTGCGTTTCTTTAGCTATCATTCATCCCAACCCTCATAACATTGTTTAAGAGATATTTGAGCAGATTTTTTGATTGTCAGCCAATCAGTCAAATATCAGGCATTAAAGTGGTATTAATTTTGATTAAACGTTGCCATCAATTAATAGCTGTCCGCCGATAATAACAACTCATTCATAGACTTATCTATCAAACTATAATAGAGAAGCAAAACATAAGAACAGAGAAAAAAGTTTGAAAAATTCAAAAAACATGGGATCAGAGGGAAGGGAGCACTGATGAAGGAGATCATCACCTAACACGAAGGGACGCCCACTCGAAAACAGTGAATATCAGAGACTGAATTTGAAATGAGTTGGACGACCAGAGAGCGCGGGCATAAAGAATCAAATTCAAATGGATGATTGATGACCTGTCACTGGGATTCTGGCTCTTGAATTGATCAGTACATGCACTGAATTAATAGCCCTATCCATGAGTTTTATCATTTTCATACATTTGTCGATCAGTAATAGACTCAAAGTTATAGTTATAGTTCACTATTATATTTAAATGTCGTTACAACTCATTACAACTCAAAAATTCCCGCTAATGTAATGAATGACACTTTTATTCTGTCCTCAATTTTAGTTTCTGACACAATGAATACATATTTTTATAGAGGTTGCGGATAAACATTTTGATGAGTTGGTTCTCCAGCATTGAATTGAATGAAGGCAGTGGTGGGTATGAATGGGTGTCCCATTGATTTTCAAGGGAAAGCTCACACATAGTGACACTCACGCGAAGAATGCATTAAAAATTAGTTGTCTCTCACCATAAGATAAATGATTTGCTTTCATCAAACAGATTAATCTTTAAATTAACTGTTTTTATACATCTTTTCTCTTTTGGTAACTTATAGTCATTTTATTCAGTCCTGAAGTGAAGATAAAATGAAATCATTTTTCATTTCATACGAATCTTAATTTTCATGCATTTTCTTCTAATTTCTGAATTAATGAATATTTGCTGAAAAGAACATTACTCTTCTCAGCAGTCTCTCTCTCTCTCTCTCTCTCTCTCTCTCTCTCTCTCTCTCTCTCTCTCTC
>JAQFXL010000743.1:0-17106 GCA_034693445.1 Edwardzetes edwardsi
TTTGAATTATGGAGAATGATCAAGGTAGGTGCCACCTCATGTTAGATCAAGCAATGTATGAATTAGAATTCAAGGAAAAGCTCGCTGAATTTTAGTCAAGTAATTTAAAATTCTCCTTGTTGACATTTTTATGGTTGGGTCAGTTTTCTTTCAATATTAAGCTGATAAATAAGACCTTGTTCAGCTAAAATTGGCCTTATAAAAAGTACACTCTTGGCTATTCCAGTACAGAAGAAAATCGTAATTCGAAAGTAGTAATGATTTTTAATAGATATTCAAAATTTACATTAAATTTTTTCACACCATTTGAAACATAAGTTATTATTTGAATTTGTTTTTTGACTTTTGCTTCGAATTGAATGAGAAATTGAAAAATGAATATCACTTTTGAATAATATTTCAGTTTTAAAATTACAGTCATTTCCCAGAAAACTAATCATTAGTTTCTTTGAATCAAATACTTATTTCGTGTGATATTAAAAAGAAGATATTATTCATAAACTTCTTGATTGTCATTAATTATAATATAATTCGTTTGAATTGAAAATAAATTTCAAACTTAACTTTGAAATCAAAACAGTTTTCAAAATTATTATTCATTAATGAAATCACATACCATTTGAGAGACAAAAAGGTATGAATTGGTTCTTTGAAATAATTGCAAAACAAATGGTATCTCATATTTCAAAGTTTGAAAAATTGATCGCAAAATGATTCTGAGCCCAAAGAGTGGGTAACCCCCGAAGAATTGATCATAAAATTAGTGTTTATTAGACTTTTTAAAACTTGAGAGTAAAAATGTTATAAAAATCCTAAAATTATGAGCAAGGAGTTAGAAAAACAAAGAAACACAAATGAAATGTGAAAACATAATACTAATGATGTGTGTAATTGATTTTGTTTGAGTGAAATAAGACTTAAATCCTTAGATAATTCCATTAGTGATCATTTATCTTGCTCACTTAACTATTGCACGACTCATTTATTTGCATTAAAGAGTTTTTGTTTTGCAGACAAACAGTTTTTTTTGCAAATCTGTGCTCTTTTCACAAAAAAGCCTTTGAGTTAAAACTGAAACACAGAATAGTTTTATATAATTTGCATTAAAATAGATGAAAATTATAATAAATCACACAATAGGCTAACTTAAGCTCAAAAGGACCAGGTCGTGTCAAAACTTTAGTCTAAACTCTGGTAAAGTGGTCTGGGCTAATGGCGTATCCCTTGATTGATGAGAAGAGAGGAAATGAGTTCAGTCCCAAAATGTTTCTCTATTATGAGGTTGAAATCAAAACAGAAACTAATTGTGCGAAACAACACAATCACCAAAAACTTAGCGCAAAAATTAACCCCAAATTTCAAACCATTAGAACAAATATGTTCTTAAACTTCTGATTTATATCTTGTTTATCTCTAATGCTTCATGTTTTGGCACTTGGTTAGTTTAAAAATTCAATTCATGGTTACATTCATTTTCAAATGTGTTTTGTTTAGCTTTTAATTCAGTTTTAAGTTTTTATTTATGTTTTTCTTATAATTAGATTCAATTTCACATCAAATGTGAGAAGTTTTCAGAATTCAAACAAAAAACAAACAAAATTTTTAAATCGGATTAAACTTACCCAACAATTATTGAGTAGTTAGCAAGTTAAAACAGTCATACAACTCAAAGTGAAGCCTTATTTGTTGTCTAATTTAACTGGAATTTTAAAAGAGAAATGTCAATTTGATATTCGAGGCTGAATAAGCGTCAAAAACACCATATAATTGACACACAAATCAATTGATAGCTTATTTTACTCATTAAAGAATTAAATGAATTTTTTGGCTCAGAATGAAAGGCTTAACTCTGAGGGAATTTCCATCTAATTATCAGAGAGACCGAGTATTGAGTGGTTTCTTAAAATGTTGAGAAAATTTGTGTAAAAAAGTTAAACTTTAATAAGTATTATATGTCAGGTATTTCTTCGTTTGGCATACAATTAGATAACTTAATCATTGAGTAAAATATACATTAATTATAGGGATTATAATCCCCGTTATTGAGAATTTAATGTCTTCCCTACTTTTGCCCCTCAAAGCTGAAAAATTGACAGATTTTCCGCTGTTTTGATGTCTTATTAGGAATTTTTAATGAACTAAATGTTTGACACATGTGTTGGGCTTTTGCTAAAAAAATAACTTGTTTTTTGAGATTTTAATATATTTGTTAAAAAATATTTGCGATTTAATAAACATTAAAAGTGTTTCCAATATTTGAATACAAATATTACGAAATTTTTTATGAAAACCTATTTTAATGAGTGTTTGAATTGATTTAAACCAATGAAGAAAAATATGAATAAAAAGCTTTCAAATAATTATTAATTCAGTATTTGTTGTGATTTAAAGTTTTTGAATAATCTTTGGTTTCATTAGAAAAATAGCACAAAATATCTGTCAATTAATTGTGAATAAAATTTAGAATAATTTTCAACATTTTATTCAATTCTTGTAATAAAATTCAAATTATTGCTGAGAATAAAGAATTTGTTTCACAATTAAGGGGAAAGACTGCAAACAAAGCACTTCATGAATGCGTTAATAATTTGATGGACTCTTTTATGGCCAGATCAGAGATGTTTAGAGAAGAGGTACAGCCCTTTAAACTTCTAGTAAACTCACTCAACCCTAAGCTTGAATAGGGTTTGAATTTGCGTTCAAAGGAAAACATACTTTCGAAGCTCAAAGGGTATGGTTTGATGTAAACCTGTAAACCCCCCGTAGTTGAAGAGCGTCGACAGCCCTGAGTCAAACTTTAAGATTCTTTTGTTGAGCTAATGTAATACCTATAGAGGACTGGTGTATATAATTGGCAGATGTATTGCCAACGTATGACAACTTAATTGGCAGTCGATCTCTGATATCATATCACTATTTGTTGCTAAACAGTCTCTCCTCTCATCACAAATAACAAACATTTTGTTTCCTAACTATTCATTCATTCAAAAGAAATTTGTTTAAAGAAAACGTCATTTTCTTCCCTTTAAAAGACTGATCGCTCATTAAATTTACCGATAGTTAGGACTATAACCAAGGATTTTCAAATCAATTCTATGGGAACTGGGCGTTAGGATCAAAGTTTTATCTTTAATTGGTCTTTCATCAATTCAAATCAACCTCAATGTGATTTATCCTTTTAAATATTTGATAATTAGCCTTGTTTAATAATGATTGATCTAAATTTAGAACTAGCAACATCGTTTAGAAAAAGGATAGTCAGAATTCGTTGAGCTTTTCCATCAGGGTCAATTAGGATTGATCACGGAGTTTTTAAGTTTGCTAGGGGTAATTTGATATAACTTTCCTCTTGCCACTGTAACAAAATGAGAAAGGTGATTTTTGAGAGAAAGAAAAATCTTAATCTTCTGGTAACGTATTAATTATTTGTTAGACAATTTTGAAAAAGTTTTGGTTACCCCTGTTTTGAATATTTAAAACAATCAATTTCTTTGGACAGAATTAGTGATGAGTTGTTTGAACAAAAGGCGCTCACATTTGGCGAAAAGTTATTCCAATGGATGAGTTTGAGGCGAAAAACTGGAAAATACTGTCAGAAAATCTCGTTTATTATCCACTTTATATTCATATGAAAATTATATGAACGCAAACATCATATTCTTGGCATTTGAAGTGTGTGTTCGGCCTCTCATCACAAACCAATGGCTAAACTAACAGTTGATTCTTCACAAAACCAATCTATGAAAGTATGAAAGAGACGTTTAGCTTAACTTATTTGCAAGTTTTAAATCGCTTTATATTCTACTCATTTAACAACAAAACTCATATTTAAAGCGAACATCACTTCAATGGTCTGTCAGTTATTAAATAAGTCATTAAAATTATATTTTCTCAAAAGACAAGTCATTTACCCACACCTGTTATACCCCGGGTCTTAGATCACGATTAGCTCATATTGATTGTCATTTTGAATTCTAATTTATACTTGTTTATATATCAAAAATATTTATTCTAATCTGAGTTTAAACGAGTTTCAAATCAAATTACATCAAGATCAATCAAATTATTTTCATAAAGTTCATTTCTTCGAAAAAATTAGTTACCAGATGAATTGAATTTTTTTTGCAGTTAAAAATAATCTTGAGCATGAACCTTTAATTGCATGATACAATTTCAAAGTTACATAAGTGAGGACAAGTGGTCACGATTTTAATGGATCAACAATTGGATAGTTTTGAAGAGTTATTACAATTTCGCAAAAATTTGAATATAATTTGAATCCATGTTTTTTTGGACATTTTGTTTCATTTTCGCAATAATTTCACAAATCTTTTAAAATGACTTTTAAAACAATTATTTCAGTTATTTATTGAGGAAATGGAGTTAATTAACAAATGTTTCTCAACAACAATGAGGAGTATTTTATTAATGAGAAAATTATGGCTCAAAAATTAGCTCTAAATTGTGACTCAGAATCTTCATTAGTGAGTTGTATAATGAGACATTTATCCAGGTAAATCACCAGGAACACACATGCGCATTTACCGAAATGAGAATGTTAAATTATGCAAATTATATAGACGAAAATATTACTACTCATTGCACTTCGATTCAATCAGATTTTCATCATGGTTATTCCAAAATATCGATTCGAAGAGCATGCTTAATTAGGAATAATAGCTTGGTGTTCCCATCACTTTCATTATTAGAGAAAATTCACAGAAAATAATAATAAGAAAAATTGAAACTTTTGTCAAAGAAATACATAATTAAAAGAAGACTTTCTTTAATGAATACATCATTGAAGTCACTATTCACTAATGATTAGGAAAAAGGTGCTCTTCGTTAAGCTAGGTATATTACCTATTATTATAATACTATTGCTGACAATTATCGCGTAAACTAATATCGACGGCACTAATAGTTAAATGATTATAATTCTGGTCTGTCTTTCAAACTCTATTATCATATAAATTATTTTTCTGCGTTTAACACTATTTTCTATACAAACTTATTCTGTGCTCTGTGTGTCTCCCTTATGAAGTTCCATATCAATGATTCCAATGGTAGAGGACAGCCATAAAAAATATATAATTAGAAGAATGGCCTAAAATTTATACAGAGTTTATGTAAATTTTTTTCTTTTCTTTCGTTTTAATTTTCATTATAATGTCTGCCATATTTGCAGCGCTTTCTTATTCTGTGCGCTATTTTTAGTCTTCGCCTAATTGTATGACTATTTCGTTGTTATCTTTAAGTTTTATATACGAAAAGAAAAAAATTTAAATAATTTTTCACTTTTAACTCAAATCTTTTCACTTGAATTGAGAATTATATTGGCGTTCATTAGAAGCAAATTATTTCCACTTTTACTCCCAGTTATGAAAATTTTTCTAAGTAAGGTTATTCAATAGACCTAAGTACCAAGGTTTAAAGAGCTGCCACTTTTGGAAATGATGGGAAAAGTTATAAGGTATCAAAGACCTAGATTTTGTGTTGAGAAATAAGGATGTGCAAATTCGCTTCTCCTGAATTTGGTTTAAATAAGAAAGTCAAGCTAGGTTATTAGCCTGAATAGGTCGAGTTAACGTCTCTTTCGATTTGAAACCGAAACTCTGACTGTTTCTGGGAACACCCCGTTGGGCGTCCCGGGCTTGAAAATAAACATTTTGCGAGCAATTTGTGTTTTATGACAACCTATAGATTTGAAACGCTTTTGATTTTTTCATTTAAAATTTTAATGAGTTTGAGCTCAGAGTCAACTAAAATCAAAAAAGTTATGTTTCAACTGAAAAAGGTTTCGATAATTTGAAAATCATTCTAAACATTAGCTGAGCTTTCATTTTATAAACACCACTCTGTCTATTGACTGTTCACTCAAGAAAGTGCTCTTCCTCTGGGGGTATAACCAAGAGTTACAATCATTTGAATTAAAATCGAGTTATTTTAAATAATTAAGAAGTTGAGAAACATTGAAGCTTGGTGAACTAAATACTTATGTAGCAAACACGAAATAAAATCCTAAATTAGAATGCTTATTCTAATATCCAAGCTCGTTTATTGCCTTGTGGCAACATCCTTGGCGACCCCCATTGAGCGCTCATATCATAGTCCTTAACAAACGAATTAAACACATAGAAAAACGGTTAGACATTGATTGCCATTTATGCTCCGTATGGGGTGCTTATTGGCCAGTCATCAAAGAGACGGAGAGTCAGTTTGATGGCTCAGTTATCCGAGACTAACGTCTAAAAAGAAATTAGTGGAGAAAATACCGAAATTACAATCATATTCACTATTTTTATTGAACATATTCTGTGCTTATTCTGTGCTTCAAACAAAAATATACTGACCTATCATTTGTGTGGGAAATGTTTGAAAACTATTTTCAAGTTTTTTAAAAAAAAAGTTGTCTAATAGACAATGAAATGTATAAATAAGGCATTTGATTGAGTTTTAGGCTGGAAAAGGCAGCGCACGGCACAGTGTTCGTGAGCACAGCATAATAAGGTTCTACTCCCTCTTTTTCATGCTTTTTATTAGCTTTACTGTCAAAAGAAATGCCTCAAAAACCTACGAATTGGTACCAAAGTTATACAATTCTTGAGCTCTGAGTCTATTCATTAGCTCAGGAATAATGTATTTGCGCAGAGCTCTCGCTGTTTTGTCCAACACTTTGGCACAGGTCGTTATTCAACAGCCAGTTTTTACAACTTGTTTAAAGAGCTATTGAATTAAGGCATTCTTGGAAGCATACAATTAACTAAACATGGTAAAAGATTCAGTGTTTAATCACGTGATTTGTGGAAAGTTTTCAATGAATTTGAAGAAAGTTGGGTTCAATGCTATGAAAAAACAAATTCAATTCTTGGTTAAATAATTAGTACCCTGCTCATTTGATTATTAGAGATAAATATCTGATTAATCATCTTAATAATTTTACAATTATTAACAGTTGTTTTGAAATTTTCATTAATGTTGTGGTGAATTCAAATTTGCATATACTTGAGAATTAATTGCTTGGTTAGTGAAAAAAAAATATTATGTAGTTAATTTGTTATGGTCATTTATGCGAGACATCGCAATTTAATTGAGCTAGTCTCTATGCGCCTTCATCATCATCACTGGAAGAGAGCACTTGGCGTTAGGACTTGCAGTATATTCAGCTGTAGCACAGCATTCGAGAGCGCTTTTTGGCTGCTTCTGCACAGCACAGGCATTATAGTCAATGCCAGCCGTAAAGCCCTTCCCAACTGAAGACCCGTTCGGCCAATCAGAGCCGTCAAGTGTTGAAAATTGCCCTAAAGGTGATAAACCAAAAATGATTTGCTTATGGCATAGAGTGGTGTAAGCGTTTGTCGTTTGTTCTGAGCTGTGTTTATGTGCTGTGCTATTATGTATGTGATCTGCCATCAGTTGTGTACGCTTTAGCTATCGCTCAGCGCAACAAATGTGTTGCCAAACCTCTTGAACACCGGCAGAGACTGTTTAACAGCAAAATCAGAGATTAAAAAGTGAGAGAGAATTAGGAGAGGATAGAGAGGAACGGCTTTGACGAAAGACTACTCTTTCTGATAGAGAGTGAGTGAGGAATACATTTGAAATCATTAAATGAATTACGAATCAAATGATGAGAAAAACATTTGATCCGACAAATCAATAGTCAAAAGCACTGATACTTTTGAAAAAATCAATTATTGAGTGTTTTGTTTGCGTTTCTTTTGATTTGTTTTTTTGTTTAATAAGTTTTTGTATCGCTTTTGAAGTGAAGTTTATTTTCTAATATAAGTTATAAAATATTTTTGTTTTCAATCCATTTGTTTGAACTACTTTTTGAACGAAAACTGTGAAAAGTGTGGGCATAAAGATGATGATCAGCCACATGACAGCCCCCTCTACGACCACCACTTCCTCATCCAATATGAGTACAAACAGTTCGGAACCAAAGCTAGCCTTTAGTATTGACTCAATAGTTGGTCGAAACAGTAGTAGCCGTTCGACACATGACTGTCATTCAGATTCTGATCGACACAGTCCTAGAGTGTCGGCACCGGCTCAGCACAAGTCCAGACACTCGCCACTGAGCTGTGGCCGATCAGTGTCGCCGCAACTGATTAGCCATCGAATGAGTGACCGCTCGCCACAAATGAGCCGACAGTTATCGCCATCTAATCGAAGCGCAGCCAATATGTCGCCAATGAGTACGCCTTCGCCCATATCTGTGACCAACGGCTCGGCAACCAGTCCTTACTTAGAGCCGAGTCGGGCCAGTCATACATTCGGCCAACAGTCGCACACCACTCATCATCCGGCAGTTATGGGTCCTTCAGGGCAGCAGCTAAACCATCAGCTCATGATGGCAGCGGCAGCACAGCACATGTCACAAATACCTCAACCCTATCATCAAACGGTGGCACTCTATCCCTGGCTATTCAGAGCCAATCCATTTGCCAATAGATTTCACGGTATTTAATATCAATCAATAAGTTTTGAAATTTTATAAATCATTTAATGGTTTTATTTTTCAATAAATTCTTCGAAATATAAAAATAGACTTAAAATACGGATTGACATAAAAATGCAATAAAAATGTCTTAATTTTTCGCATATTTTCTCCAAAAATACCTTTAGTTTGAAAGCAAACCATTAATATTCAAATATTCGAGTTATTATTTTTTCATCGTTTTATTGAATATTAAAAATGATTTCAAAATTAATTTTTTCCAATAAATCATACATTTATTGGAATTTTTTCTATGAATTTATTCATTCAATTATTTTTGAATAATTTTGTATTTGATGTTTGAGTTTTGACTACTCTTCCTATGATTTTCGAGAGGGGAAGGGTTGTGTACATAGGCCATATTTCAAGCTCACAGTTGCTTGAGCTTCGGAAACCTGAGCTTCAAATTTATTAGGCTCTAAATGTCTGGTAGTTTTCTGATGAAAATTATCGCTGAAAACAGCATAATATGAGTGAAACACAAGAAATACTGACTCTATGTTTAGTATTATATTTTAATTTAATATTATTTAAATGTTGATAATCTTGGTTAATTTATTTGTATTTTTCATATTTATTTAGAGATTAAACTCTAGACTAAACACACAAACCATTAGAGAAGTATATCATAACTTTTTTTGCTGTTGTGTTGGCCTCTAATTCATGGCTTTATTCACAACTTTATTAAGAATTTTCATTCAAAATATGAAATTCAATGTAAAATATTTTATTAATGAATCAGTGGATAAATTGCAAGACGAGTCAGTATGGAATAAAAGCAAGTAATTGAACTTTAATAACTACCAGGAAAAACAATTTTCTCTTCAATTTATGGATTAAAATCTTTGAAAGTATTTTTCTTATCGGATGAAAACATCGCTAAAATGTTCATCAATTTTATCGTAAATTAATTTAATTTATGTATTCATTTATTTTTGGAATACTTTTCTCTCATCTTTTCGGTTTTGAGCAAGCAAGAAAAGTGTTGATAAATCAGAATTATCTATCAAATTCAATTAGTAACAGATAATAAGCGTTTGAAAAAACACGAAAAATTCAATTTTCAAAATCAAAGGCTTTAATAAGTGTTTTAAAACTGATATCTAATGTACTGTAAAATCAATTTAATTACTATTCATTAGATTATAAACAAAAAGACTATTTTCTATCGATTAATGAATTATTCACTGAAATTATTTTCACGAATTTAATGAGAAATTATAGGAAATTAAAGGCAAAACACATTTTCTATTTTTCCGAATTCAACAATAATTAATGGTCTGTGTTATCGGCCACACATTCAATTGATAAAACAGCCAAGAGTACAGTGAACACACACTAACAGAGCACAGAATAAATAATATATTTATTAAATATTAATAACAAAGTGATTAATAGTCTTGGGATATGTCATAACCACATATGGATCACATATTACTCGATATTTCGCTATCGGCTCACAATTGATATCAAATAAAACAGATTTTATTTTTCTCATTCAATAATAAATTACTGTATTTTTTCTATTATTTGCATTCAATTGCCTACAAATTATTCTGTCCTCTAATTATATCAGTTAATTTACAAGTTCAATTAGATTTAATCAACCAAATTTTAAACCAAACTACCAAAACCACCATTTTCAAGCTTACCTTTTAAATTTACCTAGACAAACTGAGAATAAAGCCACAACTAGCCATGTTCTTCTTTTAAACTAGATTTTTCAATAAATTTTCGTACTAAAAGCGAGGTTAGACGGTAACAATCTGGTGATATCTTAACGAAATATAATTAATTGATTTTTTGTCACAAATTTCTGTTTTACGACTGAAAACAATTGGTTTTCATTAATCTAAACAATAATTTGTTTCCATATTTTTGCTGTAAATTAATAGCCGGACTATTTTCACAAATAGCTAACAAAACATGTGTTTTAATTATTCTGCATTTGAGACAATTTGCAGCCAATAAACACTTATAGGTCTAAAATATCGGTAATAAACTATCAACTATTTTCTGATGACATTCATATCGTTAATCATTGGCTGAAAATTACAAATATGTTTGAATTTTGACTCAAATTTTGTTTGTTTGACACGAATTACATGAGTATTTCTGATGATTTTTTCGTAGGAACTGGGTGAAATAAAACAAAAATCTTGCAAATAACAGTTAATCGAAATTTTAATTATTATAATCTGTTTGAAAGCAAGAATAAAAACTCAATTATTGAAGAAATAATTACTCTTTTAGTTTGAACACAATTTTCATTAATCTATCATTTATTTTAAAATTTTATGCAAATAACTGAAGAAAAATGAGCAAAACAAAAATCACACAGAATTAGCATGGCTAAATGCGCTTTGAATGACGGAAACCATTAAGAAATCATTGGCTTTCTGAAGAAAATGTCATTATTTGAAGGAAGGCAAAGACAAATCTTATTTGATCGGACAGATTTTAATGAGAAACTAGATGTTTGTGAGATTTTATTTGTTTTAAAACTGTTCTGGTAATTAACGGAGAATTTCAGATATTTTTAACACCACTTTAATTGAGATAATAAGCGAATCCTTCAAAGAATTGGTTTTGAATTATAGTCAGAGAAGAAATGCTTGAAAATCGACACTTCTGTGAAGGGACAGGTATGCCAGACATGCAGACAGACATCAAGCAGAAGCCTTATCTAATACTAATAATAGGGCTGTTGCCTAAAAAACAGGCGAAATAACAAATGAAATAATGAGTGGAATAATAATTGATTGCTTAAAGACTGGTCTCATCTCTTAACTGACTATCAAATTAGTGGCTCTTCTGAAGAGAAGTTCATTTATCTGCTGATAAAAAACTGTTATCCAAATAAGTTGTTCACAATATTTGAAAGGCTCTTAAAGTCAGTGACTACTAGTGTGGAGGCATTTATGGACACCGCACGCAATGATATCATTTTCACGGCTAACACAGTATTCCGTGATTTCATTCATCATCACAAACACTATTCACTATTAATTTAGTCTTTAACTGAATATTTTGCTCATTTTTCTCATAATTTAGCTGCACGTTTGTGCCTCAGAACGAGCAAGGTCTTGCCAAATTAATTCAGCCTTGAAAACTTTAATTTTTAATCAGGGATATTCTTGAACTCTGTTGACAATGTTATTTTACTATTTTCAACAAAGGAATTTAGTTTTAATTACAAGATTACATGAATGACTCGGGGGTTCCCATGATTAATTATTAAAATATCATTCAAAGACCTTGCTTATTCGCGTACTTGAAAAAATAATCCATTCAACTAATTTGAAGCTCATCTTACAATTTAGCCATCTTGACCATGCTAATAATGCAGGTGCATAATAATGATTTCACCTAGTTTTATTTCTCTTTTTTCAAAGCGCTAAACGCATGGTATTTAACATCTAATAAAATTACTGCACTTTTATTATAATAAATACCAAAAATTTATGCCTAATATTAGAGTAAATGAAATGAAAATAAAAATATTTTGCTATAAATGTATTGAAAGCCATTCATTAACTGCACGCAAAGCAGCACTGTTTTAGAGGGGAAACGCCTCTTGAGGTCAGACATACGACAGAAGGAGAAAAATGATAAATAAATTCAACCAATTTTTCACAGATTCTGAAAAATCTTTTGTAATATTTCAAACATTTTGCGGAAATTTAAAGGCATTTCTTCGCAAAATGACTGTCAGTTTAGGAGTAGTTTTGTAATAAATAAGTAATCGGTTTACTGGAAAATTGCGATCAATTTTCTGACAAAATATTTGGTTTTGAAAATTAATTCTGAAACTCAACTTTGGAGAAAAAAACGCTATTTTCTGCTCTTTTTCTTTCGATGGAAAGACTTGAAAAATCAATTACTTATTAATTATATATTTTTGACGATCGATAAGAAAATTATTGGTTTCTAATTAAATACTTATTTTCAGGGATAAGACTGTAAGAGCTCTGAGTTAGTAATTAATTCATTTTTGCTCCAAAATAGCTATTAAACTGAAAGACTCCAAGAATGGTAGGGGAGAGAGAAAAACAAGATGATAATTATCAATCACTTGATTAACCAATGTATTAATCAATCGTTTCAAATGTTTGAATAACTTAAGGCCAAGATATTAATTATATGATAAAAACAAACTGTAATTTGATATTAACTCAAATTTCTGTTTTAATTACAAAAAAATTGGTAAATATTTGAGATTCGGGCCAAAGTGTTGATTGAAAACTAAACTTGATAATTATAGGCTTTAATTGAGTTTTATAATGCTCTTATTACAGGACCGATGGCAGGCCTCATCCCAATGGACGGGGGACATCCTCAGTTTTCTGGCCACATACATCCGGCTGCAATCCCGGCCTTTCTATCACCGCTGTTCAGAAAACCGAAACGGATCCGCACAGCCTTCAGTCCGAATCAGTTACTGAAGTTAGAGCACGCCTTCGAGAAAAATCACTATGTGGTCGGTGCCGAACGAAAGGACCTAGCTCGTACTCTTAACCTCAGTGAAACACAGGTAAACACATCATTAATTTGCAAGAATCTCTTTAAAACCATTATCTTATCATTATCTTGATTACGATTTCCAAAATGCCCATTCTAATTTTTTAAAAATCCATTTGAATTAGCTCGAGCATAGACCACCTAGGAAATATTTCACTCTGTGCTTAACCCAGAATCTAAATTTAGATGAATTTTAAATGCATTTCACACTAAAGAAAAGTGTTTGAACTGAATATTACTTTTTTTGGTTAATTAAAAAATTTGTTTTAAAACGAAATCTCGTTTTGCGACAAATTATATGCTTTACTATAATATTCACTCAAATGAAGACGATTTCAATTTCAAGTCTTTTCTCTGTATTTGTTTCGACAATTGTTTCGACAAAAAGGAAGTCAAGACTATTAGCAGTCAAAGCAATTAAAACCTAATGATAAGAGAAAAACAATATTTTTTTTTGCAAGAAAAGGCTAATTGTCTTCTCATTTACGTATGAGAAGAGCGGATCACAACTGAAATTAGTTATGAATATATTATTTTCATATTATTATATAATTTGTGTGAATATTACGCGCCGTTTAAATGATGAACAGATCTCTCATACCTGGAGAGAGAGAGAGAGAGAGAGAGAGAGAGAGAGAGAGAGAGAGAGAGAGAGAGAGAGAGCACTGCATATACAGGATAGTGTATGAGAGAGATCCTTAACTACCGCTCAGAATAAAGGATAGACTAATGAAGGTATGATTATATTAATATTGATATAGAGTTTTGGCCAAAACATCAATCATTTCATCCGCTGTTTTAATGTTTGAATAATAGACGAAATTATAATAATGGGTGAATTCAAAAACAATTGTATATAATTTGCGAACAAATTTTGATAGATAAGTCTGGGATTAATAATTTCTAGTGTCGAGAAAAACCTCATGATTTTCAGGAAATCATTTGAAATGTTTTTAACAGAAAATTCAATTAATTTTCAGTGAAATTCGTATTCAAATCAAAATCGTTTAAAAAGACTTATCCTATGATTTGCACAAAAAGTTTGTTTTCAAAACCAATTATTATTTGCATTCTTCAAAGCCACTGACAGACTGTCTTCAAAAACTGGCTGTCCATTAGTCTGCATATCAATAACCTATTAAGACGTCAAAAACTTATGTAAAAATCAGAGTAAATGCGATTTTGAATACCAGATGTGTTTCCCAACAGAAGTAGAAAAAACACAAATCAAAAAATTTTAAATTTTATTATACTTATTATTCTGTGTTTAGGGACTAATTATTCTGTGCTGTTCTCCCACTTTATTACTGTTTGAGCTTTTGTTTTGTTTTTTGCAAACTTTCATTTCAAACAAAACTATTTTTTTATTATTCTTTTGAAATACGATTACTGTCTTCTCAGCCGTCTATTCGTAAATCTCCTTTCAAATTATGTAAATTATTTTCTTCACAAATAATTATTATTATTGTCTATCAGTTGAGTAGATGTTTGAGAGGTAACGCAAAAATTTAAATTTGAAAGGAGATGGGTATTGAAAAAGTGGGGATTTTATTAAATACATTCTATTCTATGATATTTCCTGTTTTTGGACCTAATTTTCATATTTATTATATTCAATAGACTTTTAGCAATACTTTGTTATTAAGAATACATTTGTTTTGATGACTAAACTTCATAATAATAGTCAGTTTTGTTGGCCTTTTGTTCGGGTAATTCATTCCTAATTGACAGCGAGTGTCAGGGGTCAGAGCCTCTCAGCAAATAAGCTTGCTCATCTAAATTTGCCAACAAAACAAAATCAATTATTTATTCAAATTTCGTTTAGTTATCTGATTGCTATTCAGTTTCAAAGTTTCAAAGTTCAGATTAGAGACGATTTATTGTTTACTATATTTATGCAAAAAAATTTATAATCAAATTATGTAACAAAACAACAGATAATGAATTAGCTATCAATCAGTCAGAGTTGTCTTAATTCACTTGAATCAAGCACATCTAATTTTCGAAAAAATAAGTTCTTGTTTATCTTTGCCTCTCTTGTAGTGCAAAACACAAAATAATTTAAATTAAAAATGAATTATCACTTAATTAAGTGGAATAATAACGACTCAAATGACGATTATTTCCTTCACTTTTATGATATATAAGTTCGCAAATAGTTTCGTTGCTTTTGGTTTACAAAAGAGCGACTCTTTTTGTGACTTAAGGCTAAATGCTTTGAAAATAATAATAATAATAATAAATAATAAGAAATATGATCAGAATAATAATGAGCTCAAATTATTATTGAAATGAATGAATGAGAGGATAAGCAAAACAAAAAAACATATTTAAAACCGAAATTCCCGGCAATTGTGAGGATAATAACGAATAATGAAATAAAAGATGAATAATAAGTATTTGAAGCAAACACACAGAATATGAGGACTGTCTGCTCATTAAAATTCTGGTTATTAGCAAGGTGGAGTTTAGGAAATTCAAATCAAAGCTTAATGATCATGCTAATCATCATGCTAATCATCATGGTTGATCTTGCTTAGTGAAAAGTTTGGTCTTGCTTGCCGGATATTTTCAATGTAATTTCAAATGATGTGGATTGAGCCAACATAGTTTAGTAATTGAATAGATACCTTGGCTATTCTTCATTAGATTCGGTGAATCAGATAAAGGAATTATATTTTATTATCATATAATTAAGAGTTGATAGGATATAAAGCGACTAAACTTCCCGACAAAATTAGTTTGTGAGCCAAATTAAAAATTTATCTTGATTGTTTTTGATGGAAAACCCCATTGAAAAGCATCTGATGTATAGATTTATCGCTAACTTTGGATTCGCTGTTGATTTCATTAAAACACATTTAAGGCCATAATATGAGAGAAAATTATAAATTCTGAATATAATAATATTAAACCTAATTATTCTGTGCAAAAAAAGCTGTCTGTGCACCGGCCGATGGTCCGGAAATACAATGAAAGGATAGGTATGCTCTGTGTGCGGACGTGACCAACAAATCTAATTTCGTCCCACAATTGACGCGAACGTGACATCAAATTCAGTGTAAAAGACTTGTTGTCTAATAACCCTCTAAAATATTTTGATGGCAAAAATTACCGCAGATGTGAACCGATGTCACACAAATACGGCTCCATTCAAACAGCACGTATGCAAGAATGTGAGCAAGGTTTAAAACAAGGTTGAAAAATTCTAGTCAGTTGAAAGAAACTATTCCCTACTTTTTTGAACGGCTGTTCATACGTACTGTTTGAATGGTCCAATAATTAGGAATATTTAATCAAATTATAGTTCTTCTAATTCCTTGAATATAATTCAATGTTATTTCAAAAAAAATATTTTCAAAACTGATTAGAATTTAATTGAAAATAATTATCGCTACGATTAAGGACTCAATAATGTAATCTAGTTAAATATTCAGGTGTTGTCCTCGATAGTGTGTCAATTAAACTAATTAATTGACGGATAGGTTTTGGCTCAGTTTCATAATTAATAGTTATCTTATAATTGCCATCAAATGTTTGACTTATTTTTTCACAGAAACCAAAATTTGTGTCTAATTTCTGAAAACCGTTGAATCAAAAAAAAATGGGAAACCGAATGAAATACAAGAGTAGTCTTCAATAGAAGTGAATAGAATTATATTCTGAGCACTCATTTCCTTTTATTACTGGTCTTTATTGTGTTGTTTAGCACTTGTAATACCCGACCGTCTTATTAGTATTCATGTGATGACCAATTCATTAATGGGTAGTACACCTGGACTATAGTTAGGGCTTTTCGTTTCGCTCAGCCTTTCTTTTTCATTACCCTCTCTATTGAGTAACGACTAACCGATCGTTAAAAACCATTTTATGTGTATTTAAAGCATTCATTTCGACTCAAAAACTAGTTTTTGAGAAAACTTATGCTTAGTTTGAGTCCCGAACCAAAGGTTTTCCTTTATTTGTTTCAGCAATTTATCACAATTTTCATTGAAAACAATAGACATTCCAATTGCGAGAGAGAGAGAGAGAGAGAGAGAGAGAGAGAGAGAGAGAGAGAGAGAGAGAGAGAGAGAGAGAGA
>JAQFXL010000744.1:0-17069 GCA_034693445.1 Edwardzetes edwardsi
AGAGAGAGAGAGAGAGAGAGAGAGAGATTGGAATTTTTTACTTTTTTCCTGAATATTGATTTTAAATACGATATAAGAAGTAAATTGTTTTTTCCTTATAGTTATTAAATCAATATTTAAAAAAACTTCAATCAAAATGTTAATCCGTTTTGACTTTTTGCCGTAATATTGTTACAATTTTTGATAGTTTAGTTTAGTTTGAGTGGTGAACAAGATGGACAAAATATTACTTGTTTTATTATACTTGATAAACTATATAAGACATTCGATTGCACCCTGATCAAATTTTGAACAAAAATACAAAACACATTTTTTCTACTCCTTGCTGGAATTAATTATCACTAGGTTGAGCACCTTGGACATCATTGTTGATTAGGTTCTAACAAATTAATTTGAACTCAGATTTTTTAAATCTAAACTTCAGATAACTAACAAAAATTGGGAAAAAGAATCGAAGAATTTATGAATTTATAATCAGATTTAATGTCTGATTCGGTGTATATCACGACTGCTTAATAACTACAAGTTTTCACTTTATTTTATTAAACGATAATTTCAATAAATCTGTTTATTTATTGTTTTTTGTTTAAAATCCAATAAAATGAGCAAAAAGTTTTGAGATTTGAAGTTAATCAGAATGACCTGCATTCTCATGAAAAATCACGGTTTCCAATATCTGCTGTACTGTAGGCTCGTATGGAAAAGTGTTTTGATTTTTGTTTTGATTTTTGTTTTTGCTTTTTCTATCACTCAAACGTGTTGAAAGAGCAGAACACCCAGGCTATTACCTATTTTGAACATAATCATTTTTCATTGATTAGTGGTTAAGATATTTCAATTTGGAAAATAACAATTTAATAAATCATACGATGGAAGCTCATCCCTGTTTCCATGATGACTAATCCGATTAACTAACTAATAATCTTGCTCATATTGCAAAGAACAGCTGATGGAAGTGTGCGTCAGATCAAACAACAATAGAGTACAGAAAACTAGACTTTTTTCAAATTTCAAAGATTTTAGTTTTGAAGTTATCTTTCATTCATTAACTTTGAAGAAAAGCTTACATTCAGTTCTGGCGATGAAATTATTAAGAAAAAAGTTATTATATTTTGTGTGATATTCCCTTACATTTACTTTCTTAGAAACTACTCTTCTTTTGTTGGTATTTCCTAATAACCGATATTTTAATAGACTTCTTGATAATAAAAAAAATAATTCAAAGAAAACAATCAACAATTCATTTGGGAAAAGACTAAACATTCAAACTTTTCTTTCTTCGAAATCTTTCACACTTTCGTAATAATAATTTGAATTCAAATCGAAACCAAATAACAGGCAAACCTCAGAGAAACTTGAACTTAATTTTTCCATTATATTTCTGGCCCCCATCAGTGATGCCCAAAGAGGGTGTAAAGTCCAGATACCCCCTGATTTTTTGGCTTGATGTATCCCCTAGTTTGTTCGAAGATTGGACCCCCCCCTCCAGTGCCGGGCTATGGACTGATACTAGGCGTGAAATTTTTGAAAATTTATGCCACTACCCCCTTTCCCTTGAAGTTGGGAAAAGTACGACATGGAGTAAAATTGGTAAAAACTAGCAAAAAAAAGTTCTCAAAATTTTTCGACTGGACTCTCCACCCCTAAAATTTTGGCTTACCCCCTACCTATTTCCCTGTGAAATATTTTGGTACCTCCTCCCTTGAGGTCGGATACCTTGGAGATCACTGGGCGCCCATCTTTTGAATTCGGAAAACAAACCAAAATTACCATATTTTACGAAATTCATGAATTCTCACGAATTTTCATTTCGAGTAATGCATTGAAAAATTAATTTGAATTCATTGTGTTTTATACCAAAACTTTCTTCAGTCACTAAACTTGAA
The DNA here is from genome assembly GCA_034693445.1 of Edwardzetes edwardsi. Lineage (NCBI taxonomy): Eukaryota > Metazoa > Arthropoda > Arachnida > Sarcoptiformes > Ceratozetidae > Edwardzetes > Edwardzetes edwardsi. The sequence continues at coordinate 1,887 of JAQFXL010000744.1, forward strand.
CTTAATTTGATTTGAATTTGATATATATTTTCAATTTGACTGAAATCTTATTCAAATTAATAGAGTTTTGTTATTATTTATTGATTTGAATAATTTTAATAACATGCTTGATTAGTTTCAGAAGTATTTAATCAGATTTTACTCATATTTTTATTCAACTCTTTTTCTTTTGCTTTTTTTCTCTTTTATTGACCCAAATATTGAATTCCAATCGAAATGATATTTTAATTTTTAGTAAAAATAATTGCAAGTATATAAAGCTAGTATTGAAAAACATTATAATTGCTGTTTGTCTCAAAAGACTGTCCTATAATTATTTCAAGCCTTTTGGTCGACAAATATGTTTGAATTCACTTCTAATCCTCTCTTAAAATAATTTGAATTTAATTTTTTCAATGACTAAATGATTAAATTCACATCAAAATAAAATTCTTCTTGTTCATGTTTGTAGGCAAATGAGATTCAGCTTTCGCCTTAAACTACCTTGAAATAATTCTAATTCAAAGGCTGATAGCAATAAGAAATTATTGAAGCAAATCATAAGTGTTTTAGTAATGAATTTTTATAATAATAATTGTCTTCAATATTACAATATTTATTCAATTAAGATATGACTCTTAAATAATGATAAATAATTTGAAAATTACACCAAAGGAACCAAACAATTGTAGAAAAATTATCATTAATTTTCTCATTGGTTTTCTCCCTAACAATAAGATAATAAAAATTTTAAATTAGTTTTTAAAAACTGAATTCACTGACGAATAAATTGATGATTATTTTCACGGAATTCCCTTACGTTTGACATTAATTTTAATTATAATTTCAATTTTCATTGTTCAAAGCAATCAGTTAATTTGAACAGGGTATTTTTCCGCTCTTTAGCATTGAATTAGACTGGCTTTTCCAAAAACTTTCATCTTCCAGGAAACGCATCAGTTTTATAAACAAAGTTAGGACTGTTATCACTAATAACTTATCAGTGTAACTTTATTATTCAGGTTTGGAAATTTGATTCTCAAAAATTAATGACAACTTTTTATCAATTATGTTATCAATCGATTGAAAGTTTTCCAGCAGAGCTCATAATAACCGAACCAGCTCAGATAATTATAATAGTTCCTAATTAATCATTTCAATAATGATGGTCTACTTAATTGCTATTCTCTAGGGATGTTCCGGGTCTTTTCAATTAGTGCAGAGACATCAAAATGTTTTCTTTCAAAAAAATGATATCGAGTTTACAGATATTGTAAAATTATCTCAAAACCCAATTAAATGCCAATGGAATTACATTTTTCAATTAACTTGCTCGATAATTATTCAAATTCTGCTCAAAATAATCGATGAAGACCTGAATACATGAGTGTTTTTAATATAAATTTAAGCTAATAATTAAAGTGAAATAATTCACAGAACGCTATCAGAAATTCAAATTAATTTTTTATCATGCAATTAAATGTTCAAATATAGTAGTATTAACCCATTCCGGAAATACAGTGAAATCCAGATAAGACTATTCGAAAGTGTATTTATTTTTTGAATAAAATGAAAAACTGGGGCGTCTATGAAAAACCTGGTTATTCTGAGTCAGTACACAATTTTAAATACTCGTTACGTAACGGCTCTTATCTCTAATCAATTAATATTTCGAACACAAAGTCAATGATTCAGATTATAATAAATGTTTTGAAAACTCTTGTTTTCGCTACACTTCTAGCAAACAATATATGAAAATTAAAAAAAAAATCAATGCTTTTGAAAAATTATGTTCGTTATAATATATGACGTGACTTAAGCAAATTTACCCTGAATTACAATCTCTGTACTTTGATTAACAGCCTTATTCACTATCAAAGCTATATTTTCCTACTAATTGCAACCAATCCTATGGTCTCTTATACTTAGTATTAATGTTAGTCTCAATTCAGTCTTTCAATTAATTTTTAATTTATTGCAATTATTCTAAAAATAATCGAATAAACAAATTATGAGTGAATTCCTATAATAATGTTCTCTATATTTCGTGATTTCTATGAATTTGATGTTTGAAAGACTCATTTCGAATGAGTTTTTGTTGTTTATATTCTTCCCGTGGAAGTGATTTTATTGAATGAACGTGCAAAACTTGTAGGTTTTGATCTAATCATTTGTCGGACGGATAGTTAATTAAATGTCATAAAACCTTTCCTTGATAACACTGTTCTCTAGAAGTGAATTTCCTTACAATTATGAAACTGTTATAAATTTGAAAATTAATTTTTGAGGGAAAAGACAAGAAAACCAACAGAAGAGTGAATAAAATTGTTTAATAATTGACTAATTGGTCGAAAACGAGTTCAACATTAATAATAATAATAATCTTGAAATCATTTTTTCGAATGATTTTGCTACTTTCACAACATTTTCAAGGTAATTCTTCAGGTTAACTGTGTTGAGTTTGAATGAAGTTCTTTGATTATAATTAACAAGTACCAAATAAATCAGTCTACAACCTAAGGGTCAGTTTCTAAGATTTGAATTAAATTAAAATATTGTTAATATAATTAACTCATTTCATAGATTTGTAGCATTTTTTCCTCAATTCTTCGATTTATTGAAATATATTGAAATCAGATTCAAACCAAATCCAAGACATCTAATCACAAACCGATCAGAATTTGTCAGAAAATTATGTCACTCCAAATAAAATGATTTCGCCATTTGTTTGACCAGCTTAATTTAAATTGCTTATTTGATAAGGCAAGGTGAATAACTTGAGTGGGATAAGCTTGAAATAAAATGACCTGTTCAAATATCCCAAAGCTTTACCGCAAGCCTTCTTTGAACTTGTTTTGTGTCAATATTTGAATTTAAATATCACTGAATTGTTTACTCGGTTAAATCTGTGTGTAATTTTAAGGGAAAGTTTACCCAGGTAATTCTTGTGGGATAAGTTTCCATTGTGTCCACTTATAACAGCATTAAGAAAAGGTTTTATAATTAAATGAATGATTTGAGAACTAATTTAATTAATTAAAGTTTATATTAAAGAACAAAATTGTAGTTTTAATGAGAAGTAAATTTTTGCTTGCTTAATTACAGTTTAGAGCTAAACGAGTAATAAATTTTAATTTAGTTCATTAAATACGAGATTCCGAACCAAATATTATTATTCAGAATATTATGAAAAAACTAAAATATAAGACAATTTCAGAAAATAGTTTGGTATTAAAGGTATTAAATAATTTGGTCTTAATTTTGAATCAGCACTAGTATTGCGTTTGCTATCGGACTGGGAGTTGATTGGATGTCTTTCTTGAGTCCTGAACGACAAAATTGAATACATAACCCGTCAGACGAGTAGAAAGTTATTCTCAAAGAAAAACTTAACGGTATATAAACGCAAAATATTCTCAAGAGATTCAAATGACTAATAACTGAATTATTTTTTAATTTCGATTTACTTTTAGAGGCTTTTGGAAGAAAAGGGATTTGATTTGAAATTTTGTTTTCCAATCGCGAATCAAATATTTATTTTTTGTTCTTTTTGTGTTAAGGGTGTGAACCACTTATAAAGTCCAATAATTATGGCTTTCCTCACACAGACATTGTCTTAGGGTATCTTTTTTGCAGGGCTTGAACTAAATTCTCAGTCTCTCTCTCACTCTATCCTCAAATTCTGTGCGCTTTCCGTCACAATCGCAAAGTGCTGAGAACTGAGAGGTTCTCCTGTAGTAGAGCTCTGCCTCTGTTTTTATTTTTATTCAGTTATCAAAAAGTAATAATTTTTTTGTTTTAATAAATGTTTGATTGAATCTTCAAAATAATGGAAAATCTTTTTTATTTCGCCAAAAACTTTTTGTTTATATTCGTTATAAGTTATGTCTGTAGTGCTGTTCAGTCCATTGATTCATATGAGAATGTGATCGTCCACTCATCCCAACCCCAACTCTACACTCCATCCAAATTGACTGCTGTTGAAAGTAGTCCTGAAAGTTATGTCACGTCCGTTGGCGCCAAATACGATGCCCATCGGGAATACTCACCAGAATTGGCCGGAATTTACGCCAAATACCTCAACAGAGAGCAACACGGAGCTCAATGTGACTCATACGCCCAGTCTTCCTCTCTTACAGATGGCGACCTTCAAGAAGCCATGGCTTTCGCCAACCAACAGATCCAATTGTATGAGAACGCTAACCAGCAATACCTGGCTATCGATCCCCGTGGACTCAACTTCAGTGCCTATATTTTCGGAGCTATTCTTCAGTCTCGTTATAATGAATTCACGACTCAATACTTGATGGCGAGGTTAGTGATCAATGATTTGTTAAGCATTTATTTCAGCCGTCAATCAAATCCTTTATTCCTATTTCCCAAATGAAATCTTCTTTTATTTTTCACAAATATCTGTCAAAAACTAACTTTTTTGCTAACAATTGATGAATGAGTTGTTTGAATAATTAGATCACTAAAAAAGTTTTAGCGAACTTTTAAAACATATTAAATGATTTTCAAGGCTTTCCTTCCTTTCATTTCATGTTATTTGGGAATTCTCTCCAAAAATTCGGTTTATTATTGAATAAAATATGAGAATTGGAATATATTTTCGACGAAACAAAAACAAAAATTCTTTTGCAGAGAATTATTCAGATTTTATTCCAATTTTTGTTTTTACTTCACTTTCAAAGGAAATATCATTTTATAAGTGTTTTAATACTTGAGATAAAACAAAATCTCCATTAAAAACTGAATATTTCATTAGGTATTAGCCAAATTCAATGAAACCTGCCTGGGAACTCAGATTTTTGTGTGAACTTAGTTCCTTTAAAACTTACTTTCACTGATTAAGTTCTTTGAATTCAATTGAAGTCAATTTGTTGTAATAAATCAATTGTTTATTTCATAAAAAAAACTTTGAATTACTTGATATCCAAACAATGCTAATAAATAAGTTGTAGAAAAAAGTTATCAATCAGATTAATAAAGTCTTACACCGTTAGGGATAATATATGCGTAAACAGCTCTTTGAAAGTCTGGACTCAGGCATTGAACTCTTGATAACTTGCAAATCGATACAAATTTGCGATTAACGTATTGATTAAACGCCCAAATGTTTGTATTTTTGAAGGGATTAAATACAATTTTCTTAATATTATAGCAATTATTGATTAGGTAATGACACCCCTGGACATAAACTTTCGTTTTTAGCGAATTGCAATCATTTGTTTCTGTCAAAAGTGAAATCAATGTATCATTTAAATCGAATCAATGAGTTTTATCAAAATCAATATCTCCTTGGTATCATTAAGAGTTGTGCCAAACAGTAGTGAATGTCGTCAGTAATTATGTTAATTAATGAATAATATGATTAGCCTTTGTATGAGTGGAAGAATGAATGAAAACATTTTATTATAGATTTACCACTGAATGGCTGTGAACTAGATTATAGTCGTTCCAAATCGATAAAAATACAGCAGAGAAACCATGTTTTAAATATTCAAAATTTCAATTGAAAGAGGAAATAATGAAAATCTTGGCGACAATTATTTGAAATAAATTCAATTGTTTTGTGAATTATTAACAATTACTGCTTTAATTTCTGAGCTCATCATACAATTGAGGTGTTCCTATCAGTCTAGACCTGAATCACAAATCCCATTGAAAACCTAATTTTTCTGTGAGAACTTCATCGTTGACTTCAATTCATTACTGGTTTTACTTTCTTAAGGGAAGAGCTATTTTTAGGTTACTCTTAATCGTCAACTTTTTCATTTCATATCCGTTTTTTATAAATCATCGAAAGATTAAAAATATTAATGACTTTTAAATAGTTTTTATCAGAGATTTATAAAAAATACTCCAAATTATAAACTTTTATAAGACATTTGTGACTCTTTTGGAAATATTAAAACCTTTTAATCATAATTTTCTTCACTATTTATCTCATTTTCCTTAAACATCATTTGTTATGAATACAAATTAATCAAAAATTCTCATCAATTAAAATTTGACCGAGTTACTTTTGACTTCCGATATCAGAGAAATTCTTGCGATAAAAACAAAATATTTATCGATTGATAAGAATTTGAAAAATTGAATTAATTTTCTAAAAATAGTTGAAATATTCACCAAAAAGAGTATATTTAGTACAAAAAGATTAATCAAATTAAAGATAAAATCTTTATTAATCCATTTAAATAGACCTGACTGGGAGTTCTCAATAATGGGAATTCCACCCAAAGATGTGGGGATTTTGTCAAATATTTTTTGTAATCAATGAGTAAACACTCATATTCTGAATATATACGACAATTACAACATTTGCACTTTTTATATTACAAGGTGGTTTTCGATATTTTTGTTTCATATCTGTTTGTCGGTTATAAGATTTTATCAGTTAATCAAGTTTGAAACCAAGGACTTGTTTTTTAATAACTGATTAGTTTAGTGAATATTTGGCTCATCTCTGGGATCGTTAGAGAATTAGTGCCGAAACGGAGGGCTTATAACTAATTTTTCATTGAGTTTTGAGTGAAAGGCATATAATTTCTATCAAAGGATTATGTAATTTATTAAACCATTAAAAGCTCATCCTTTTTGAAGAACAGCGTATTTCCCAATTCCTTATATATTTTGCTTGGTCATATCCCGTTTCCCCAAATCACAGAAAGCAGAATGCGTACAGTATTTGAATTTTGATGGTTTCTATTTTGATTTTTTTATTAAATATAAATTCAAAAATTCTCGACAGAAACGGATTCTGAATCAGAAAATAATCTATTATAAATCATAAAAATAATCTTATCAAGGAATCCACTATTATCAAGGAAAATCAATGTTGACACTCTTGTAAAAATTGACGCTTATATATAAAATGAGTATGAACTTTCGGCCTAGTACAAAATAAATCATAATTTTTCAATCAATGAAGCCAATTGAAAAAATTCGATCAGATGTGAATCGGACAGAATGTGATTCGATCGTATGGAGCGACACTTTTTCCCATGACTTTGATTTCCAACCAAAATAAGATGTGTTTCTTATCTCTTTATCTAATCTTAACTATAGCTCATACATACTGTACTTCTATTCCTATGGTGTGCTATATCTATGAATTAGATCTCTGTAATAGAACTGATACATAGATTAACTCTAAATTGATTTCGAAATTATTCAAAATCTGTTTTAAAAACATTGAATACAATTCTGAATAATTAGGAAATGCATCTCTCGATTGGATGTCGCGGCTGTTCTGCCAAAAATAGGAACACCAGTTAACAAAAACCAAGAGTATTGTAATCTGAATCGACCCACTTCTAATGATATTAAGTGCGATCCTCACTACAAGTATCGACTGATGAACGGTCGGTGCAATAACTTGGAAAAGACAAATTGGGGCTCATCCTTCCACTGCCATAGACGACTTCTGCCTCCGGATTTCGCCGATGGCATCAATATACCTCGCGCTGGCACTGATGGAATGCTATTGCCCAGCCCTCGTCTCTTAACTGAGTTTATTATGCCTGATATTCCTGTTCCCGATCAAAAGAGAACCGGTATGAACATGATGTGGGGACAGTTTATGGTTCATGACAGTTTCAGAACCATCCAAAATTTGGGTCTTGCCATCAACTGTTGTCTGATCCCCAACGTAACTGTGCACCCTGAGTGCGCTCCCATCACCAACTTCCCACAGGACGAGGCCACCCGTGCCTTCAACAAACAACAGTGCATAAACACTGTTAGATCTGCCGCATGTAATACATGCAGTTTAGGTAATCCTTTGTTTATTGGACTCAATTCCCAAAACAATTAACACATTTTCATCGAATTTAAAATTCATACAAATTATTGATTAAAAGTCTTAAAAATGATTTCAAATTCAAGTCATGAATATTAAGCAAAAAATGAATTTTTTATATTAAGTGATAATAATTTGCGAATAGTTTAATCAAAACAGGATTTTCAAAAAAAATCATATTTTATTTGATTTAATATTTCTCATGACATGACTCACTAATTATTTTCACATTCATTGTTCTCTTGATAGCCATTATATTCAAGTTGATTTAAATTTAATTTTTGCATAAAAATTCGCTAATTAAAAGACAAAACTGAAAACTAAATAAGTTTTGAAAATGACTTATTTGAAAATTTATCCTTCAAAAAATGATTGATATGTAAACTAAACAAAAAGCAAAAAATCAATTTTCGTTTCTTACAGTTATTTAATCCTTAAGTTCTGAGAAAATTTCACTTCAATTAGGAATAAATTACATTAATTAGTAAAATGTATTCAACAAAAAATTCAAAATTAATCCAATCTTTATTCAAATGCAATGAAAATATTCAAAATTAGAGGAAAATTTGAATTTTATAAGAAGTTATCTAGGTCCCATTACTCTCAAATCTATTGTTGATTAAATCGTTATCCCTCCTTTACAAAGGCCCAAGAGATCAATTAAACGTGGCCACTCAAGTTCTTGATTTGTCCAATCTTTATGGTGGTAATTTGATCGATGACACTTTGACTTTGAGAAGTTTCGTCAAGGGTAATTTTGCTTTATCTTCTGATTAAGTTTTTTTTATGAAATTAACTTGATTTAACATTTAGGTCTGATGAGAGGCTCTCTTGATGCCAATGGCAATGAGACTCTTCCAGTTAGAAGACTGCCAAAGGAGCAAGACACTTTGGATCTGACTCCATGTAACGAACCGCTCAACAATCCTGAATTGACCTGTTATCACAGCGGTGACGGTATCCGAGGTAATCAACAACCTGGAGTCAATTCCATCCATGTAATGATGAGAAAGAGACACAACCAACATGCTAAGAATCTGGCCAGAGTCAACCCACACTGGGATGATGAAACATTGTTCCAAGAGGCCAGGTAGGTGCAACACACAAATTTTGCTCTCATTTTATACGGAAATATAAGAGTCAATGAATTTAATTTTTTAAACCTCTGCTAATTTGGAGAAACGGATACCTTTCCTCTCAATTAATTCAAATGTTTATCTTATTTTGGGTGAGTCCCCACTTTTTCATCACTTAATCACTTAATGGTCTCACAAACCTTTTGAGAGGTTTTCTCATTGAAATTGCAGTCAATAATTGCGATAAAACTCATAAATGAGTTCGTGTTTTAAATACAGAGGAATTAGTTTACCGTTTAATCAAATGTGAGAATAAAATCGACAAAAATTCCGATTCCAGACAATTTCGAAGCGAAGAAAAATTTAATAATTTTATGGTGAAATCATTTTCCTTGATAATTATCAGGTGATACGTGCGCTGTATTTATTCGCTTATATATTAATCAATTGGATTTGCCTTTTCGGTCACCGGCTCTCTATATGTGGCCAAATTAGATGACAGGCATAAGACATATCCCAACGATTTATAGTTTTTTTTCTGCACAGATATCACAAACACTAAAAAGTTGTTCTGTAAATGAACTGGGATTTAGTCTATGGGCAGACCAGAAGGCATTGCGATTATTATATGATTTGATTAATTGAAAAAAATATGTGTCAATAAAATAATACATATAATAAGAGTGAATAATAATAATATTTTTTGCGAAGGCTTTTAATATAAGATTTTACGGATTTTCAAATTAATCGCTTAAATAATACATTCATTGTTTTTGGGCACAGTTTGGGATTTTTTTCTGTGACCGGTGTTATTGAGACTTATTTCAAAAACTTTGGAATTTTATTTATTCAAAACTTTTCCTAATCTAACTATTGATCAAATTATAGCCTAGAGTCTGTTATAAGCTAAGCAAGTCTTATCGCCTATAAGTTTTAGGGTTTTCCTTGTGTTTAAAATTAGAGCTCATTTAAAGTTTTTGAGTTTTAAAGCAGAAACTGATTTCAAAATCGAGAGAAAGCGAAATATTCTGTGCAGACAAACGGAACACATCTAACCTGTAATTTAGTTGAACTGATCTACTGTTCAATGAAAAACTGTTTGAAAATACAAATCAAAGCAATGTTTGTATTTCAAGGAAAAGTGAAAACAAAATAATGAAACATAAAAGCAAATAAATTGTTTGGAAAAATTGATTACTTGGTGCTATAATTTCGAGATCAACAGCTCTGATATTACAATTTCCACACAATGTTATCATTGTTGGTCACCACCGGTAGTGGCCGTGACCTCATGCCTGCCATCAGTCGATCATAAACTGCTATCTATTATTGAAATACATTTTTTCCAGAAAATCTCAATCCCTTTACGCCTTAAGTTTGAATTAAATCAGATAAGAGCCTAAAAAAGTGGACCCAATGTTTTATCAATGCTTTGTTTTGCACGCTTTGCACAGAATTTAGTTTTTCCAAAACTTTCTTTGTTAAGACTTCGAGGTTAACTTAGTTTGCGTTTTCCTAAAACTTTTGTTTTGCATCGAAAACTAATTTAATTTTTTTTTTATTCTGAATTTTGATCGATAAACGGCTTACTTTTTATTGACTTCTATTGTCTAAATATTTTGCTAGATTATAATTGAAAAATATGACCGTTTAAATTGAATTAATATAACTTCTGCTTTCAATGAAATATTACGAAAAATACATTAATTTATCAAAACCTTTGGCTTTTGGAAAATTTTGTGGATTTTAAAGTAATTAATGTATTTTCGCAATAAAATTATTTGAGACTCATAGGAAAGCCACACTCATTCAAAGTTAAGGTAATTCAGAGTTTGTTTACCAAAGTTTAGATTTCATAATAGAAATGATATTGAATTGAAAGATATTGAATGAAATCCAAACAACAATTAAAATAATTTTATTATAGTTTAGGTTTTCACGAATTTTCTTCAATTAAGTAATTGAATGAAAATTTTTTATTTCTTTTCCATTAGTCATGTTTTGAAATACTTCTTAATTTTGTAAAGAAATAAAACCTTAAATGAATCAAAAACTTGTTATTTAGACGATTGTTGATCGCTGAGACGGTCAAGATCCACTATGCTGAATACATGCCATCAATTCTTGGTGAAAAGCTCATGGAATATTTTGATTTAAATGTCAAACACGACGGTTATACCAAATACGATCCAAAGGTTGATCCATCAACTATTCAGGCCGTAGCGGTGGCTGCCCTGCGAATGGGTCATTCACAGATCTTCTCACAATTCAATGTCGTTGGAAACAAGAAATTCTATGACCAGTCCTACAGTTTTCTACTTAGAAACAAATTCTTCGAAATGTCTGACATATGGATGGGAAATGTATGCAAACAATCTCTTCATTAACTATACAATAATTCAATTTTGATTCTTGCAATAGTCTATGGGAATTTTGAGAGGACTCATCGAAGCTGAGCCCGACAATCAGGTCGATCCTTTCATTGTCACCGACGTTAAAGATTTCCTGTTTTTCAATCCAAGGACCACAACTAATAATAAAGGAATGGTTATAACTCAACCAGGTGTTATTGATTTATCTGCCATCAATATTAATCGTGGTCGTGAGCACGGCGTTGCTGGTTACATTTACTACTTGGAATACTGTACGGGTGCTCCCATAAAGAGCTGGTCTGATTTGAAACAATTCATTCCATCTGAAAGATTAGAGCGATTGAAAGCTGTCTATAGGTTTGTCTCCAAACGGATATAAAAGACAAACAAAAGATATTAATTTGTATTTTAATCCTTTGCAGAGATATCGGAGACATCGATCTGTTTGTGGGCGGACTCTCTGAGAGCAAAGCTTTCGGCTCCATATTAGGGCCCACTTTTGGTTGTCTTAATGGCATCCAATTCCACCACTGGAAGTTTGGTGACAGATTCTTCTTCGAGCACGGACATGAATCTGGATCATTCAAGCTTGGTAATTACTCAATCAAATGTCTAATGTTTGAATATTTGATAAAAATTTGTGCTTAAAATTGCAGAACAACTGAATAACATCCGACAGACGGCTTCATTGGCTAACCTTTTGTGTAAAACAAGTGACTTTGATGCAGTTCAGGCCAACCCTCAGTTCCGTCCATCGGAGCACAACCCGAAAGTTCCCTGTCATGCATTCGCAGAAATTGAGTACGATTTGTGGCGAGAGCAAGGTCACTCGTCAGACTGGAAAAAGAAATAAATGTATTTTTAATACAGTAACTAAAGTATAGCGTAATTTTGAGTGAGATTTTTGCAGATAGTGTTTGAAATTATTCCTCATTTTTTAAAAAATAATAATTGAATATAAAATTCAATTGAATTTTCAAAAACAAAACTTTTGTTTCTATTCTCACGAATAGATTCAGAGTTTTGTTTCATAAAACAAATTATTAAAACTTTTTACTCGTTTTTGTTGTTTAATATAAATGAAAAAAAATTATTTCAAAATTGAATTGAAATGCGAACACAAAATAAGGTAATTGTGAAACAAATTTCATTTGTTATTTATTCATAATTGTTTGTGGTATTCATTTGTCTGTTGAGAAGTTTGCTGGAGTAAATCTAATTTTTATGCTGTTCTCTCCGTACAAACCCTTAATTTTAAATGCGTTATAATATTGTTTGAAAATTTTTGCTTTTTATTTAAATATTTAATTTTCAATTCGAGATTGTTTTCAATTATCAAAATCCAAAACTTTTAATGCAAACCATTGTTCCAAAAGATCAGAATATTTTCACACTTTTCTAAACCATTTTTCAGATTAATTCAAAATTCAAATCCTTTTTGAATGAAAATAGTTATCTGATTGAAGGCATTAGTCATTACGTAATCTGTTTTGTAATGAAATTTTGGCTTAATTTTGATTTATTTGCTGTAATTTTCCAAACTTAACCATAATTTGTGTGATTTCTTATGCATAGCTAACTTTCCTTATAACTTATCAAGTTAATTTCTTTTTGTTCAAACAAATATTTGGTTAATAACTCAATAATTAGACTATTTGTTTGAGTCTTTTATAAATGCCATCAATTTGTTAATCATTTGTTATATTATTGAAAGTTTTAATTAAGTTTATTCTAAAAAATAAAATTTAATTTTTTGTTTAGTCACTCGATTTGATAACTTTTGTGATAATCACTCCATTTATTCATTAACTTTCAATCATTAGTTTTGAGGTAAATATTGAATAATTGAATTAAACGACAAATATTAGGACTTACATACTGTATATTCAAGTGACAAAGTCTCTAAGAGTGAGTGACTAGAGTATGATTGAAAAGAAGGTGACCAGGGAAATGGATTATAAGAATGAATGCGAGGGCGAGCAACTAATTTTAACCATAATTTCTCAGTAGAATAGTGTTTAAAATAGCGATTAAAAGTTTATTGGAATCAATCAAAAAAAGCATTAAATGAACAGCCGGACTATCTGAAGCAAGACTCCCAGCACAACTGGTCGCAAAAAATCTGTAGTTTTACTCATTTTCAGAAAATTATCTCAAATATCAGTGCAATCGAAGAATAAAAAAATGAAAAGTTTAAGCCTTTGATAAACACTATTCTTTTCTTTTCGATCATACTTTAGATCTAATATCAAATAATATTTAATCAATTCTCAGGTAACGCTTATGGAGTGTCCAAAGAAGTCATTTTCTGTTATGAACTCTTCATTTGTTTTGATAGTCGTGACAATGATTTGTGACTGAAGTTCAATCAAAACTCAAATTGAAAGTCAATAACAAATTTTTATTAGAGTTTTAGTAAAATTACAAACTATTGACAGAAATAATAATATTCAACAAATGTTTAGTTATTTAATACGATTATCATTAAAATGAATGGCAAACAATTGGAACCGATGTGGACATAATGTGCAGCACTGGTTGGAGTCGTCGACAATACGGTATTTTGAGAGTTTGTGACGTTCTGACTGATCGCAGGAATAGGAACGCCCGGAGACTCTTCTTTAGCATAACAGCCAAACAGGCTTTTGTTGTCTTTCCATTCGTCGCAATCCTTTCCACTCTTCAACTTTTCCCGTCGCTGACAGTATTTATCTCCTCTGAACAGATATGCCTCATATCCTGTTTTCAGAGGTATTGCAAACGCCGAGTTCAGATCGCTGGGAAACTTTTCGCCATTCCGTCCCTGAGGGTATCCATCCTGTTCGCCGTCTATTTGCCATTTTATTCTTACAAATTTATAATAATAGACATTAACGCTTCTGAAGCCCAGCATCAATGGGTTGCTTTGATTTCTATCGAAGAAAACAGCGGTCAGACCTCCGATTGGAACGCGAATGGACTCAGACTTTTGGAATAGCTCTCCATTTGAATTGTATGCCCAGAACTTGTCGTTTTGGATCTTAAAAGTACTCGAACCATCCTCTATAGTCACTATTTTGGTCATTTGAGTGATGGGCGCCATTCCTTCCCAATTAATAAGGAATGGACCGATCAGTTTAGTCTTATCGGGAAATCCCTCCAAATCCCAGTAATGGTTTTCTCTGTAGACGCGAACCGTTCCGTTTGACATTCTGTCTATTGTATGAACCACTGGATCAGAGCACAAGTCTTTTGGAAGGGGCATATCTTTTGGTGCATCTGTGGGCACATCACTCGAGGCTTGGTCTGAAGTATTGCTCTGCCGTTTAATTACCACTTTTTGTTGAGTGAATCGATCATTACTTCGATGGTCTTCCAGTCTTTCCGATGACACTAATGAAACCATTGACAACATTTCAATGAAAATCAACGAAAATAAAATTATCGGCGAATAACTGGAAAACATTTGTCTTTTCATGTCTTTCATCAGTGGTTTTGCAGAATAATTGAGTCAATCGTTTGAATTACAGTTCAAAAGTGATTTCTTTACAGTTCTGTGTAAAGCGCGAGAGATTGCATTCAAATTCATTATTTACACCAAAAACAATAGAAATTCAATCAGTTATTAAATATTTGATGAAAATCTATACAACTATTTATACATTTCTTTTTACCGTATTACCCCGGAAACAAGCGCATGCCAGTATACATGAGGAAGATCATTTTTGAAAAAATGCACTTATGGTGTGCTTATGGCATGCCAATAAAAGTGAGATATTCAAAATTAATGGAAAAAATTACTCTGATTTTTTCCCAATGTTGTAAGTGTCTTCGATATTCCTAAAATTCGTGCTGTCAATGATTTGTTGCCATTATTTTCATCCAACGATTTCAATGCATCTAGTTTGAATTTAATAGTATATGACTTTCTTTTAAGTGATTTGCTTGCACTCAAAACCACTGAACTTTC